>JABCPU010000318.1:0-78457 GCA_016800925.1 Suillus spraguei | reverse complement strand
TAGGAATACCTGTTGCTGAGTTAATAGCACTCGGCCCTCGACTTCGCGATCTTCACATCCATCCTCCCATGTCCATCCCGTCATCATTTGGTCCCATGGATCCTGTCTCGCCAGTCTTAGTAAAAGACTTTGGCATAACCTCCCCCTCTTCCTCTACCAAACTTCTTGCGGTTGCCGAACGAGGAACCACCCCTGATCTCCCAACATCGGCATACTCCCTCTCCCCTGCCCAGCAGGCGCAGCTTAGGTGTGATAACACCCTTGCCCTAAAACGCATGAAACGGAATAAGGGGAAGAAGCGCGCCAGATCCACCAGTCCTAAACCCATCATCTCACCATCACCATTACGCAAGTCCATCTCCAATCCCGATGAAAACATGAAATGTCGCGTCTGTGGATTACTCGGGCACCGCCAAAAGAACTGTGCGGAATACCAATGCAAAGTTTGCCAATACTGGTCGCCTACCCATCTATCCATTTATTGTCCTAGACGAGTTGGGACTCCCCCCTTTATGTTAACCTGGAAAGATGACGGATTCTACGACGCGCTTCGTACCTGGGAACGACAGCTTGACGATGAACGAATTCAAGCAGAGAAAAGGAGGGACTCTAAATGACGCGCCAGTGCTGAAGAAGCCGCGTATATGAGGAGCAGATCCTTCGCTGATGAGGACTATGAGTATAGTGATGATCCCGTTTACTATGAGAACCAGGATGAGTAAAGTCGGTGACTTTACGTGTAAAAAGGGGGTAATGTTACAATCGTACGTGCCCCTATTCATTTTCTCTTTGCTTCCTTACTTGTATATCATGTCACATGACTCTGATTCATATGCTCAACGCATCTGTACTATAGTTGCCTTCCTTATTTGGATATGCACTTACTTTCTCACGCCTCTCTTGGTCCATGCGCACATATTGGTCTATTTAAGCACGTTGTACTTGTAGTAGATTCTTTACTTTAATCTTACTGGGTTTTACCTGGAATCTCCTTCGCTTAGGTCTCCAACCTAAGTCGTCTTGAATCGTCTCTAAGTCTAAGCACTCCTTAGCCTTAGTCTCTATTCTTGTAGAATCTCTTAGACTTGTCTTTGAGGCCGAACCCTTGATCGTACTTGGAACGCGTTCCTTGTACTTTCACCTTGTCCTCTTCTGGACATTGTAAGAACTCCCAGCAGACCGACTGTGTCTTTTCACTGTCGCTGGTGACGCCACCCCAGTTCGTAACAATACCAAACCCAAATCTACATGAAAGTTTCTATCTGCAGTGCCCATGCTTTCGTAGAGGTTTAGTTTGGTCTCCAATGGACATCTCATTCAGTCCAACTGCTTGTTCTACGGAATACACAGAACTAGTACCATCGGCACCCTCTCATCTAGTCAATAGTGATGCAGCCCGCACAATTGCTGCATATCCAGAACTCTTCAAAATAATAACACCAATCAAAGTCGATCGGTTTCAAGCTTTGTTGGCAAACCATCCGAATCAACCTTTTGTTTTATCAGTGTGTCAAGCCCTACGAGAAGGTTTTTGGCCTTGGGCTGATGCCTTCAATTAATGATAATTTGATGTGGACTTGTACAAAAACGGTACAACAACAAAAGTTCATTGATGAGCAGCTTGAAGAAGAAATATGGCTTGAATGAGTATCGGAAAGTTTTGGAACTGACTTGCTACCAGGAATGTATAGTGTACCAATGCATACAGTTCCCAAGCCAAATTCCGACAAATTATGCATTGTTGTTGATCACATGGCCGGTGATTATTCTCTCAATTCGATGATTGATTCAGATGCTATCAAAGGTACCAAACTTGATGGTCTGCATTCTCTAGGAGCATCTTTACTTGAGTATTGGCAAAAGCATCCTCATGAAAAACTGGTTTTATTCAAATCAGATGTTTTGCAAGCTTTCTGAAGGTTACCAATGCACCTGCTGTGGCAAATCAAGCAGGTGCTAACGGTACGAGGACAGCATCACATTGATCACAATAACAACTTTGGAGGCAGAGGATCTCCCAAAATCTGGATTTCGTTCATGTCACTAGTTGCATGGATTGCAATCCATCATGCCTTAATTGAGGCACTCAAATTATATATGGACGACTCTTTTTCATTCGAGCAGGCTGGGAAAATGCTATACTATGAACCATATCAAAGTTACTACCCAGAGAAACAAACTCAGCTGTTACAGCTTTGGGATGAAATTGGCATACCCCACGATCAACAGAAACAAGTATTCAGATCTCTGTTAACAGTCATCGGCTTCGAAGTTGACCCTAATGCCATGACTGCCACCTTACCATCACACAAAAAGAATGAACTTGTCGAACACTTGCGTCAATTCAGTAAACGAAACTTTTGTTGGTCACTCCGCAAGTATCAGCAACTTGCAGGATGGTGTGAATGGAGTTTCAACATTTTTCCGTTGCTCAAACCTGGATTATCAGCCATCTATGAGAAAATCCATGGGAAATCTCAACCGCATGCTCGCCTACATGTCAATAACACTATCATCTTAGAACTGGACTGGATGGCAAACCATATGGAACAGCTTCCCGGTCTAATGTTATATAAGTCATTAGACTTCAATCCTACATCAGAAGATGTGGTGGTCGCCTACACAGATGCTTCAAGTTTAGGAATGGGTTTATGGTTTCCCCACGAGAATTTCGCGGGACAATTGCCACTGCCAACTGAAGGCCCAAAAGATATTATCTTTTTCTTTGAGGCTCTTGTGGTCTGTTCAGCTATTCACGCAATCCCAAACATGACAGAGAGCCCACCTAGGATGCTTGTTTACACTGACAATGCCAATACAGTGGCAATGTTTAATTCCCTTCATGCTCACCCCCCTATAACTCCATCTTGCTTGCGGCAATGGATATTTTGCTTGAATATGAAGTGGACTTACGTGTTGAGTTTATTCCTGGCTCTCAAAACAGGGTGGCTGATGCACTCTCGCATTTCCAAAATGAACGAGTCCTGGAGTTGGTTCCAACCACAAGTTTCTTTGATTTTGAACCCCCTCCAAAGGTGCTGGGGGGAGTGAAAAAATGATGCAAGTATCCTCATTGTCCAGGCAACCCGTAAGGGAAGCTTGGACACATGAGCATCTACTGTATGAACGCTCGGTTGCACTCGGTTTCGCAATTGAGGCAACCACAGCTTCTGTCTACAATTCACATCTCAACTCATATATTACTTTCTGTCGCCTGCATTGCCTGCCTATCGAACCCACAAACAATACTCTATCTTTTTACATCGTTTGGTTATTACACCATATTGAGCCTCGCTCAGTTGAATCTTATTTATCAGGCATTGCAAGTCAACTAGAAGAAGCTTCTCCATGGCTGTAAACAGCGGATGCCTAAACCAGTACAAAGGAAACTACCTTTGAGTGTGGATGACTTACACCGGGTATGAACTACTTTTGGTCCACATCCTTCATACGACAATAGCCTTTTCATTGCATTGCTCTTTACAGGTTTCATAACGCTGCAACAGCTTGGTGAACTAACATGGCCTGATGCAATTTGGCATCAGTCATATAGGAAAGTTCCTATGCGCCACACCTTGGTCATGTCTACATCCTCAATATCCTACACTCTGCCTTACCAAAAGAATGATAGTTTAGGGATTGGAACTACCATCCTTATTCTATCTAATACTCTCACTTTACATGACCCAATACCTGTGATCAAACGATATTTTGCTTTCTGCAATGCAGCCTTTCCATCTCACCCAGCTCTGTGGTTAACAAGCGTGGGATCCATTCCAACATGATCTTGGTTCTTACAACGGCTTAAAACACATTGTGGATCAGCAATGTCGGGTTGTTCAATGAGAGCTGGAGGGGCAACTGCTCTAGCTATCGCAGGAATGACACCTGATCTGATACAAGTGGCAGGACAATGGTCTTCAGAGGAATTCAGAAAGTATGTTCGCCAACTCCCTTTCTTACTGAATGTTCTTCTCCATGGATCAGCATGCTGTAAAGATACAATCTAGCCTGGGCTGTAGATAAACCACGGCCTAAACTAGTATGCGAGTCTTGCGCTTTACCTAGTCTGCTTCACTTGCGAAGGCAAGAACGTTCGACCCTAAAGGGAATGCTAAGTTAGTATAGTCTAATAATGCCCAACCTGTGGTGCAAGACTGCCGTCAGAGGCAGCGAGATGCTAGCGGTGACCTCTGGTCCGTGGGAAACTAGCGGTAATACTAGCAGTAAGCATGGGAAAGCAGTAGCAAAAGTGGTAAAACTGCGGTAGTGTGTGCGGTAAAACTGCAGTAAGGCGTGGGAAACTGGCGGTAAAACAAGCGGTGAAGCATAGCGATGAAGCGCAGGAAAGCATAGCGCAAGCAGTGAAGCGTGGAAGCGTAGCACAAGCAGTGAAGCACGGGAAAGTGTAGTGCAAGCAGTGAAGTGCGGGAAAGCGGTAAAGAGCGGTGGTGCGTGCGGCAGTAAAACAATTCTTAAGAGACAGTGACTTCGGCGAAAGACTTTATTCCGTTAGAGACAGTAGTGGTGACAATTCCTAAGTACCGTGTGTACCATAGAGGGAAAAGTAAAAGTACCGGAATGTGCGAAGAGTCCTTTTTAACATGTGCCGTGAATGGCCAGAATACATAGCGAGAACAGTAGTGAGATAGAGATATTTAGCTAAGAGGCATGCAGCGAGCAAGCGGCATCACGGAAGGTAAGGTAAGTCTTGCCGTAGCTTTAGTAACGGCGGAAACGAATATGCTACGCACCAATGAATCTTAGATGGAAATGGAATGGACAGGAGGACATCGTAGCGAGATTCGGTAAGGGGCAAGGATCCATGGAGCGAAAAGGTACCGCGAAGCGAAAAGGGGTAATGCTTGCTATAGGGTTTTCTCGGTAGCCGCTGTAGATGGTAACAAGACACTTGTCTAAAATGGCACTTTCATGGTCAGCGTGACTTTGTTCGCTACAGCATGAATCACAAAACTTGACAAACACATCTTCATGGCCCAGTTGATGCGCCTTCTCAACCCATTTTTCATGTACACAATAATGTGCATGTTAGCCCACTTTATGTGCACTCATGCTCACACAGAACATAGCAGAACACCATGCTCTTACTTGATGGCAATTTCACTTCTCTCAGGCTCTCAATGTTAAGGCATCAAGACCACAAAACAAAAAACAAAAAAAAAACAAAAAAAAAAAAAAAAATAAGCCCTTTAGCATTCTATTGTTGTCTTTCATCACTCATGTCTTTTTTCTTATTGGTCTAGAACTAGTTTCATGACTCATTCAAGCACATCTTTCAAGTTTCGAGTCCTTTTCACTTATACTGCCGTGTTTTGTATTTCAGTCTCTCAATTCGCAAATAAAACTTGTTCGAGTCCCCCGAGCATGAAGCTGGGGGACTCTGCTTGCCTAATCACCGAGAGACCTCAGTGTAAAATTGATTCAAGGGCTTTTCTGAGGTGCTTGTGAGCAGGAATCTTCTAGGATAGAATTCGCTGTTTATACCAGAGTGTACATGAGCTAGTTATACAGAGAATGATAAGGTTTCGTCATGGATGCACCACAGAAAATAAAGAGGGCGTGAAGATCGAGTGAGTTAGTTTTTGACAGGACAATGAGGCTGTACAGTGTTTATCAGTGGCGACTTGAAAATAATGTGTCAGTAACGAGGGAAAAGGGCTGAATGTAGACAAAGATAACAAGTTATATAGTAACAGGGACTGGAAGCATGTGGATTGAGGACAGCAGTGAAGTAATAAGGTGAGACTCGGAGGAAGGATGTATCCGTGTGACTTGGGTATGAAAGGTAACACTTTTCGCATCCATGGTGGACGGTCTCAAACGCATCAAGCATTTAGAGCTAGTTCGGTAACCCAAGGTAATGTGAATTCGATCCAGGTCAAAGAATTAAGTAACGTCGCATAGTTCTGCCGATGGCTGAGTCTCAACCCTATGAAGTGTAGTACTGGGGTTTGTTATCTATTGGACCATCGCTCACTGCTCACTCAATTGATGGATGCCATTGAACCCTTGATCAGACTGTTCACTCAGCTCAGGCTGCTCAGCCAGCAGGTGGTCATATATTCCGGCGAGATCACACTCGAATTCTCCGACATGTTGCGCCAGTTATCAGCATGCTTCTTACTGCTACACAGACCCTCCTACAAGACTCTATACCTGAGCCATATCATACATCGGTGTAAAGATACAACCTAGCTTGGGCTGTAGATAAACCACGGCCTAAACTAGTATGCGAGTCTTGCGCTCCATCCAGTCTGCTTCACTTGTAAGAACAAGAGCATTCGACCCTAAAGGGGGATGCCTATTTAGTATGGTCAAGTTCGAGTCTAACTTATTTGTGAAACAAGCGTCCGAGTCAGCAGTAAGTTGCCGCGGTCAGCGATGATACCGCTGGAACTAGCGTCATGCGCTGCGGTGCTACCGTCGTTGAGATAAGGTCAGTAACAGTTGCGTCTAGCGAGCATGTCGAGCGGTGGTCTCAGCAGTAGCGGTAAGTTGTGAGCGGTGCAAAGAAACAGTAAAGAAGTCCACGGTACTTTCAGCGGTAAAGTAGCGGAGTGTGAGAAGTTCAGTCAAAAGTAACAATCAAAAGTCCAGCGGTATGCCGGCGGTAACGGAGAACGAGCATGATGTATTAACGAGCGATAAGGGAACTTTAAAGACTACGTCCACTACTGGGTTGATCCAGAGCTAGACAATAATCCTGACCTATAGTACGTGTGATGGTGTAAAATCAGGTGCTCTATTGTGTGGGGTATGCGGTGCTTATATCCTAATTGTATGTACTCGGAATACTCTAGGCGAGATCAGTAGCGCTGGAGTGTAGTAACCGCCGTAAGTAAACATAGCGCGAGGCACTGCAGCATGAGGCAACATGTAATAACGCTTGCTGTGGAATCAGTGATAACGAACAGGAAATAAACTACGCACAAAATGGAGCTATGCGGATGTGGCAAGGACATGGAAGAACATTGTTCATAGAACGTGGTGTGGCAGTCAGTACGGTGTGCGGTAAGTGTGGGATGCTGCCGGTTACTGCTAAAGGGGTAAGAAGGCCATGGACTAGTGGTAACTCCTGCAGATGTGAGACGAGTGTCAAAATATGGGGTTTTAAGCCCAGCGCCAATATGTTCGTTACATCGGCCCTCTCAGGTCAAGAGTGGGTGATGGAGCTTATTTTGGGGCACCCAGAGCGTATACGCTGTGAACCGGGGATGCATGCAGATACCTTTCACTCACTTATTTCAGAGCTTTGTGCCTTGTGTCATGCAAGCTCACGATATGTTTCCCTTGAAGAACAACTTGCCATATTTTTGTATACATGTGTCACAGGACTGACTGTCCATCATGTTGGCGAGCGATTTCAACAGTCAAATGACACTATTTCAAAGTAAGATTCTCATTATTTATGATGGTTGTAAGCTTACACCTAATTGTAGATATTTCTGCAAGATGTTGTCCATTTTTGCATCCCCCCCATTCTACACCCATCATGTACACTCTCCTAATGACACTGACGACATCCCTAGCACAATCCGTAACAATCTGAAGTTCTGGCCATATTTCAAGGACACTGTGGGTGCCATTGATGGCAGTCACATCCATGCACACCCCCCGTCATCTGATCGCCCTGCATATCGGAATCGCAAGAAATTTCTTTCGCAGAACTGTCTCTTTGCTAGCAACTTCAACCTTGAGTTCTCATATGCTCTCACTGGCTGGGAGGGATCAGCTACAGATGCATGCCTTTATGATGAGGCTCGTGCAGGAGGCTTATATGTACCTCCTGGCAAGTATTTTCTGGCTGATGCAGGGTTCCCTTTGTGTGGTGAGCTCTTAGTCCCCTACCGCAGTGTCCAGTACCATTTAGCTGAATGGGGACATGCCAATACCAGGTGCATTTTATTCCCTTCATACTCAAAGCCTTCTAATGTTGATTATATATTTGCAGACCCACAAATAAAGAAGAGCTGTTCAATTTATGACACGCATCTGCTCAAAACGTGATTGAGCGTATCTTTGGCATGTTAAAGCGCCATTTTCACATTCTTTTGCTGTCGCCTGAGTATCCTATGAACATTCAGGCATGTATACCTGCTGTCCTATGTACTATCCATACTTTGATGTCATTTTTACATTCTCTTTGACTTTTATACTGTTTTTACGGTCTCTTACTGTCACCTGAATGTTCCATAGGCACGTATACCTGCTGCTTTATGTGCAATCCATAATTTTATACATGCCCACAACCATGATGAACAAGCTCTTATGGATGACAATGACAAACTTTGATTATAATAATCCTGACCATCAGGGGATTCCTGATGACGACGACGAGTCCAGTGGAGACAGAGGCATGAAGGAGGCATGTGATCGCATTGCGCATAGCATGTGGGAGGACTATCAAGTTATCTTACAGCAGCAGGGCTTGTTAGATGATTCATTCAATGACATTGACATGCAGTATCACAATCCAAATATTCATTCATGCAATGAAGAAAGTTGATATAGCGCTAGTAAGACAACTGTACAACCTAATTGGACTCAGCAGGAGGGAATATAGTAGGTTGGATTCCCAACCGCTGGGCTGTTGAAAGAATGAAAGCACAGTGCATGTCCTTGTCAGCAGTTTGTGTATATATATCAGTAGCTGCAGCGTCCATAGCAAAGACTTGTTGTACCATCAGCCATCAGCCGCTCCCCAAATGACCAGTCTGCATCTTCAACCTGCAGCATCTGCATGGCCCTTGAGCGTTGGTCCATCACCCGATCCTCAGGATAAACCATGCACTCTGAGATAACATCACTTAGGTGGTTCACAGAGCTCTGGAACCCCATCATAGCTACAGCAGTGGTGGCCTTTGACACTACAGTAGTAGTGGCCTTCGACATCTTGACATCCGCATTGCTCTCTTTAGTAATACCACTCCGAGCATGATCTGACACCGTCTTTGCTTTTTTGAGTGAGCCCAACTCAGGGCAAGGTGGTGGCAGCAGTGGTGGTGGCAACATCTGAGTAGTAGTAGGTAACTCACGTTGTATAGAAACTGAGTTAGTTGGCGTGTGAACCATATCAGAGTGAGAGCGTTTGGTACTAGTCCTGCTCATAATAGACATGGGACCTTGCAAAGTAGGAAGAGAGGCGGTGTCTTCAGCTGTTGAAGCACTGGTGCTTGAACTTGAGTTTAAGAGAGGAGGGATAGCAGTATGAGGCTGGTACCCTGTACACCCTCGTGCACCACTACCTTGTGGTATTATATTGTCCATGCGTTCAAAGTGTCTCCATCCTGATACATGAAATGGCCACATGACTGAATTTCCCTACCATCAATGAGACTTTTGACAAGACATGAGTGAACTTAACATACCTTCTTTGAAATATATTCATTCCATACTGATCCCACAGCTTCACCCTCAATATTGGCCCCTTTAGTGTTGTCCCAGTGAACACCAGACTGTTGGTGATATTTCTGAATCGCATTATATGTCTGCTTTAGCTATATGATCTCTTATCAGTATACAACTAGATGACATATGTATCAATATATGATGTACCGATGCCCATTTTGTCTTACACATTTCCCCTGTCTTCTGTGGACCACTCTGCAGATACTCAGAAATGGCCTCTGCAGCGCCATTGTATGTCACATCTTTGAAGTTCCCAGTGTCCCCAACCTTGTCCCAATTGTTGAATAAATACAAGAGAAGCTGATCAGTTTCTGTGTCGGTCCAGACAGCCCTGTCTGCATGAGATGACTCCTGAGCCATGGAGAGGATGTGGACCTGAGCTGATAAAACTATAGATACAACACTAGCCCAGATGTGGTTCCGATTTTGTAGATCTTTAGTCGTATATCGAGGTATAGTACAGCTAGACATTACGGGTCAAAGGGAAGTTCAAGCTCCGTCATCGGGCTTCAAACCGGAACTGCTATGCCGATGTTACATAACGTCCTTCAAGTTGGCAAATTCACCTTACCTCCGGTTACCGAACTAAGCCTTAAGGTTTGATCTGAAACTTCGGTCGGGGCGTAGAGGATACACAATCCTTACAGTGGCACTGGGATACTGGGGATTTTGTGAGTCTGTGGCACACTGTGAGAACTGTGGCTCTGTGGTTCTGGGATCTGGAGATTCTGTGGTGTCTGTGACACTGTGAGGGTCTGTGAGAAAAGTTGTAGTTTGCTAATGGCCTTTCTCATCTCTGTTGACTCACTTATTCCTGATGGCGCTGGTCATATCCCACTCCCAGCCGGTGCGTGTTCTCATCTTTTGGCTCGCTTAATACCCAACCCTGATAGCGCTCTTGTTCCGTCCCGCTCTCAGAGTATGTGTTTGGTCTGTTTACCTGACGCTGATGATGCTCTGGCCGTGTCCTGCTCTCAGAGAGTGCCGTGTTCTAGTCTTCTGGCTCGATGTTGAATGATGCTCTGGCTGTGTCCCGCTCTCAGTTGGTGCAGGTTCTCGTCTTTTGGCTTGCTTGCCTGATGCTGACGGCTTGTCACAGTCTATCCAACAACGAAGAAGTACATGGTTTCAATGCTGGTGGTGCTTTGGCGACAGCCCATTCTCATACAGTGTGTAATGTCATTTGTTGAAATCTTTACTGTTTTTCTGACCTTGACAACGCCAGAATGAGTTTCTCTGCCATGGCCCAACCCAACAAAGTCACGTTTCGCCCTCACACGGTGTGTGATGTTATCTTCCAAGGTGAGCAGCTAAATCCAACTACGCACTTGCTGTCTTCTATAGTCATATGATAGCTGTGTATCCAGATACTATCCGAATGGTATTCAGACTGAAATCAGACATGCGGACACTACAAACCAGATATAATTCAGTTGTCGGAATAGTAATGGCAATCCATATTAAAACTCTGCAATAGTCAGTGTTCCTACGTCGGATTAGAAGGCTACTTCGTACTGTTCTATCACCTCGGGATTTGCCCACCTCCGATTGTATACCGCTTTTCGCACCCTGTGCAGGCCAAAGCAAATTCTCGTTTCCGCAGTGAATATCACCGTTCTCTTGTCAAGTCATATCAAATTGAGTCACTCAGTGCTGACTGGCACCTGACAACACTGAGATTCAGGAATTTGACATGCCAGGATTAAAAGCAAACCATCTCTTGCCACATCTTATCGAACCCTTGCACTCGCGATGACTCGTATCGCAACTATCTCGTCATCACTTTTTCGAGGGAGTGACGTGGCTAAGGTGCGAGCATTGCCATCGCGTTCGCTATCACATATATAACCGAGTATGATATGACTTTCCAGTATTACAGTCATGTTCTCCGTTATATTCTTGTTCCCACTCCTGGCTTTCTCAGTCACGGGATTGCCTGTTGAAGTTCGCGATTCCCCCATCACCCTCCCCATTACCAGCAGGCTAGCGTTCTCCAATATCACCGACCTCTTGCGGCATGATGAAGCTCGCTTGGCGGCCTTTGGGGAATACAGCACGCATGGCCGACGTGATCATGATGATGCTGTTTATACTCATCCTAAAGTTCCTTTGTTCAACGCCGATTTTGGGAACACATTTTTGGGCTACACTGTGGAGGTTTCCATTGGCGATCCCCCCGTAATCTGTAAGTTCGACACTGAGAAAACATGCGGCTTCTAACATGTTATTGAAGACAACTTAATTATCGACAGCGCCAGCGCGATCACATGGATTGGCGCCAACATTCCGCCCATCAGCGGCAGCGGCGAAGACACTAGCGAGCGTGTGGAGGTCAATTACCATTATGGCTCCTTCCGAGGTATGACATACAACGATATCATAAGTTGAAAATACCTACATCAGTATCTATAGGAACTATATCGAAAGATGACGTATATTTCACTGAGAAGATCGTGGTCCGCGAGATGGAATTCGGTCTTACTTTTACTCCGTGGCGCAACGGCGCTGATGGTGTCCTTGGCATCGGGCCTACATCGTCAGGCCTCGGCGCTCTACCAGATTCACCACAAAAAACACTCCCGACTATCATTGACCGCCTGCATCAGCAAGGCACCATTCGTCGGTCCGTTGTTGGTATCTCGTTCGAGCCCACCACTGCAGATACAATCAACGGTGGAGAGCTTACCTTTGGTGGAACCAACCCTAAAAAGTACTACAAGAACATTGAGTACGCGTAAGGCACCTCAGCTTCTTCTGGATCAATCGAGACTGATAGTAATTATTTTGTTTCAGTGATCTCACCACCACTGGCCCCTCATCGCGGTATTGGGGTATCAATCAGAAGATCAGCTACGGCCCGGGTGCTAGAAGTCCAATTATCTTGGAATACACCGCTGGCATCGTGGATTGCGGTACCACATTTCTTTACCTTGCCATCGGTGTGTATTCAGATTGCAACGAGTAATAATGGTCTCATCAGCGTTCGATAGATGCCTATGACAGGTACAAGGATGCAACCGGCGGTGTTGTGAATCCGGCGAATGGTCTTCTCCAGATTTCCCTTGACCAGTACAATGCCCTACGTAACTTGAACTTCCACATTGGCGATGTACGTCAATTCTGTTGACCCTCACATCCCTTGTTAACCATTTGCACAGTATATCTACAGACTCATCCCTAATGCGCAGATCTGGCCTCGTTCTCTCAATGAGAATATTGGCGGCGGTGCCGATGAGATATATCTTGTCGTTAAAGCCCTTGAAACTGGCGCAGAGTATGACTTTATTATTGGCTACGTATTCCTCCAGCGCTTCTACACTGTGTTCGACAGCGGCAGGAAGCAAGTCGGTTTGGCCCCAAACATATTCAATCAACGTAAATCCAACTAATATGGAATTGCCAAAGTATACGAACCATCGTTTTGCAGACGCAAAGTAGCATACATATTTGAATGTTATACGAACTCTTCTCAAATAGGCTATGCAGGTTACTTGAGTTTCGGTATACTACGATTAGAATATAGCAATACGAGTGAGCGCGGGTCGTCTTGCAGAAGTGAATTGTGTGCGAGTTTGCGTCTAGTACTATAGGATATTTCTTTTGTGCATCAATACGCAGTATATTTATCATTGTCGTCTATCCCGTCCTAGATCCAAGTCTGCGTGTATGGTACGTTGCAGATGTCAAAGAGCTGGAGTTGTTGGAATAAAGGATAGAGTAGGTCAAGAGATTAGCGTCAACATCCGACTGCTCTCGATGAACCTACAACATAGCTGGACAAATGACATGTATTTATGAAAGGCCACCAAGTGGTATAATGGCCAGAATGATGTGAGAGAAGGTGGACGAATGACGATAGGAGATACCGATAACGTAAATGAGATGGAGAGATGTCCTGCACGAAGAAAGTGGGAATATGATGGTCCAGAATTCAAACGCAGTTATCATTCACAGAACGCGTATCGATCATACCAGTTATATCACTAACCACTCAAATTCTGGACCTCCAGCTAGGAAATCTGGAAAGGTTCAGCCTGAGCGCAGCGCCAATGTCAGTACAAGCAAGGATGACATGCTTAGTACGATCGCGGAACACGGGCACGGGCACGTCCACCTCAGGCAGTACTTCTCGGGAGAATTAAAGATTTCTCAGACCCTATTAATGAATAAAGAAACCAAGTTCTGCTCCCTGCCAGCGCCAAACAATAAACAACGGCTGACTTCGTAAAGCATCTCGTGCTATACACCACTGCCAGTCGATATATGCACCCGCTCCTGGAAAGCGACCGAGGTCATGTCGGTTGCTGCGTCAGAGTCGGTAACGAGCTTGGCGTTATATTCTCGGACTCCAAGGATCAGGCGTGGTCCCAGCACAAACATCTGCACGACCGTCAAAATTTGGAGTATGCCATAAAGGCCACTTGGGTTCTATAGAAATGATGAATTGCGGTTGCATGCAGGGTTCAGACAAATCCGCATACCACTGAGATCGCTGGAGATAAAATCATAAGGTTGAAGGAAGAAACGGCAACAAAGCTAGCATGTTTAATCCTTCAGTAGAAAAAGGAACCATATCCATATCTTAAGCTCACCTCAAAAAGTAAAACACGTGAGATTTTATCAATACCATGAAACAGTCCTCTATGATCCCTCCTGTTGAATGTTGTCGCAGCTCACGGAAGTGTTTTATAGCAACCCAGACTGCGAGAAACAGTACAAGGACCTCCCACGCGGTGCCGAACATCCAAGTAATAGAATTCAAAAGGATGGTATTGTCCCCATATGTAGTCGCGCACTCATAGGTGCCAGAGAGAATATATTCCTCTAATGTTCATCAGTGAGCCCCATGCACATTTTATCCATCAAAAATTAAGCGCACCCCCAGAAGTATGCCTCGTTGACATTGCAGAAACCACTACGTTGAAAATGGTGTCAGCCAGGAAGATGACAACGAGAAATATCAGCATCTTTCTGGACTGTTGATACATGGCATGTAACCGAGTGATCATGATGACTTGAAACATGTTTCAGTGTCAACAATCACCGAGACCTTGCGACTGCAAGCTCACCCCGCAGCATTGGAAATACCACAACATACATCCAATTCACTGCAATGTACAGAATCCAGCCTGATGAATCCATAGTTAGTGATCATCGTTGATTCAATCGCACACTCCAAACAGACTCACATCTATGGCGGTCATTATGGTAAAGCAAAGCTGGTCAAAAATTACTCACCCCTGCAGGATGCCGCGGTTGATTGGAAGGGGATAGAAAGTATAGGCACGGAATACTCACTGCGTCTGATAACAAGATCGTTGTAACATTGACTGTATACCGCACGTCAGAGGAAGCAGAGACAGTAAACATGAGAAGACATACTTAGTATGTTCAAACTGATTGTGGTATGTGGTTCGTTAGTACAACGACAGCACAAAGCCTTTGAAACATACACAGCAAATAATATTCCAAGATAGCGCACCTAGGATATTCTCAAGAGTAAGCAAGAGTTACCAGCCACATCTATGATACAGGCCACATACACTCAGATACAGAAAGGTCATCAGGGACCAACGTTGCCTCTGTAGCAAATCAATATTGCTCTTCAAGTCTTGATATGGCTGCTCACCCAGACTAGTTCGACCTATAAACCTTTCTCAGCGAGATGCTGTTCCAGTCATAGAATCAGCGTACCTCTTGTCCAAACGTAAGTGCTACAAATGATTGTAGGTTAACAGTGCTCCTTCAATATTATCACGCTCACCAGACATACCACCGCAGAATAAAGGACGAGGCGACGGAAATAGCAAACAACTCACCAAGGTTCACCGCCCTGCGCACCATAGACCAGTCAGCTCCTTCCAACAAATTCGCCGCAAAAACCGCATCGTTACCAAGGAAGCACAGCTCGCTTCTCTTTCAGCTCAGAACGGGTCATATAGCGCTCAACAAACACCTACACCGGATATCGAAGAGCCAATCAGCCAAGTGCGAAAACTGCAACGCGCACGAGGAAACAGTACATCATTTCCTACTAGTATGCCCCACCTTCACCAGACAGAGAGACGCCATGCGTCTCGAAGTAGGCCCGCGCAAATACAATATCAAGCACTTGCTCAACGATACTCAAGGAATGAGAGCGACCCTGAAATACATCGCACGTACAAGACGCTTCGAGCAGACTTTCGGAGATGTTACCCCCCCCAAGGAAAAAGAGGAAAGGAGAGAATAATAGAACGAAACCAAACCCAAACATAACCGCTTGCCTCCTCACAGGCATCACAGTTCCCGCCCACGCCGGAACCATTGTCAAGACGCTACCAAGACAAGATATATAGAGTAAATACCAAGGTACATACATGTAGGAGATGTCCAACATAGGGCTTAGCCCCAACGGACAATAAACAAGGATTCAAAAAAAAAAAAAAAAAAAATCACGCTCACCCCAATCATATGTCACTGCAACAGAGGCGGCAACTGCGAAATCGTAGTTAAGGTTAGATTGGGACATTATCAACATCCGACTATCGCGAACCTACAAAACAGCTGGAAATGTGCCACGCAATGACCCACGACCACCAACTAGGGTCATCTGAGACTAGGGTCATAGTGCTGGAGGATGTATGTGAGGAAGCGGTGAAATTGGTGAATATTATGGCGCTGACATCTGTCCTAGATATACGACCATCTAGCGCTTAGATCACCAAAAGAGGTTGGGGGATAATTGAATACCACAAAAGATGGAATAGCTTTTAGAACAACCTGAATCCCGTGCTGCACGTGCATCTGTCCCTCAATCTGATATCACCTGGCTTCTGATTTCGTTGTGATCATCAAAAAAACCCGTCGTCTCCACTCTCCCTGCCTTGTCGGTACAGCCTCGGGGAGCATGACAGATCCACACAAAGCAAACAAGCCCGAGTGCGAGCACATCTCAAATTTTTAATCTCGATTATCCCCGCTCTTAGCCCTGTGACCATTTGTCGCTTTATGTGCACCTTCTCACATTCTGCTTCGGATATCGGGCTATCGTGTCACAAGGATGCTAGAAATGGTGAGCATCAAACCTTTGATTGTGGAGTTGATGCAGCCATCAGTTTACACAGCAAGAGACATCCCCATTGAGATTCCATAAATGTACAATGCTACCCCTAAATTAAGACAGCACTGAGAGAGGACATAATAGATAACTGGACACACCGTTATGACCCAAAATGTAGCATAGCGAAATGTGAAAAGTTGGTGACAAGTATACTGCTTATATTATTCAAGTTCACCTCAGTAAACCCTCGCTACCAGACTCTCAAAGAATTAGCCAGTAAAAGTCCTCGAGGAGATGGTAAGACATCGCGTGTGGCAGCAGTGGTTCATCGAGACGGTTACAGCATCTGACGCTGGCTATGTTCACGACCGTCAGGCAAATTCAAGGCGGACATTGCGTGAAGGCTGTGGATGAAAATAGATGAAATGGAGACCGGATATCATGATAGTTAATGGTGTTGGTTCACTGGGCACCGCATTGTATTTACGGACGACTACATATTTAGCGTAGTCAGCTAAATTACAAATCGTTATGTAAGACTCAAACTAGCCAACTGGGCTCCCAATTGAACGCGAACTTTTGCCCTCGTACGCTCAGCTCGGACTCATATATCGCTTTACTAATCACTTTATATTAATATTGTTTTATAACGTCATATCGAGGAAAGGAGCACTTCAGCTAGGAATATCTGGGTCTCACCAGTTTACTGGTGCGCTTCACTAGCCAGGGCTAGGCTTCAGCCATGGCTCGCTGTTGGTTCACCGCTAGCGATAGAAACGCTACTTCACGTAGTAAGAATTCCGAATACCAAAAGAATATTGCAGTGCACGTTGCTGAAATCACGTACAGCCTGTTCTTTGTGGCGTTCAAACGCGAGTCACTGCTTTGCGATTCCACCAACCACTGCTACTCTAATGCCATCAATATCCCTGCATGCATATTCCCTTACTTTAGAATTCACGTTGAAACACTTACTTCGATCTATCATAGATCATCGCTCGAATATCACTGCGGCGATGTAAGCGCTGGATGGTGGTACATCAAGCACAAATATGATCATTGTACGTCCACAAAGTTCCCCTCATCCTCTATTAATATGGTCTTGGTCTCAAATGATCCCACTTTGTGGCCAGTCATCAATGCGTGTTTCATTGACAGTTATTTTATACGTTCGTGGAGAGTCAGCGGCATAATGACCATGACTGACCTTCGTTGCCACTTCGCAGTTGCTGGCTGTGCCGGAATATTGTACGATTGGGGTGAGCAAGATTAAGTATAGAAAGACCAACATTATAGTATTTCTAGGACTTACGTTCGGACAAGAGGTAGGGTTGAAACCATTACTAGGGCAGTCAACTCGCTTAGAATTTGTTCTAGGTTGAATTAATCTGGGTGAACGGACTCCCACGTCAAAAGGACGACGTGAAAATACAACTTGTTCATGGCTGAGGCAACGCTGGTCCCTGATGACTTTTCTGTATCTCAGTGTATGTACCTTGTGTTTCAATATTTACCCTGAGCAAGTCCAAGTTTTGCTAACTTCAGAATATCCTAGGTACGCTATGCTGGAATAGGATATGCTGTGTACGTTTGGAAGTTTGATGTCACGTTCTTTACCCATCTCTCACAATTAGGGTCGACATCTTGGCTATGTCTCCTTGTATAGATTATGTTTCTTTCTTGTGACAGGTGGCACACAGTCTGTATTCCAACAATTCCATTGACAGATGCGGTGAGCGTTCTACGCCGATGGTTTCCGTTCCCGTCCAAACAACTGGACTACCATGCAGGGGTGAGCGAGATTCTTGAACAACAACAACAACCCGTTGATTCAATACAACGACTCCTATAGTTGTGAGTTTGATTCGAGCCTGTGATCTTCCGGAGCTGATAACTAATGTTGCTGGTTCTGTCAGGCCTTGCCATGTACGGTGCAGTTACTTGTTTGGGTGAGGTTGTAGATGTAATGCTGGGTGGTGAGCTATGAACCTTCGTGATGTTGACTTGACTGAAATATCATGCAAGTCATCGTGATCATTCGGTTAAATGCCATGTATCAGCGATCTAGAAAAATGCTGATATTTCTCGTTGTCATCTTTCTGGCCATCACAATTGTCGATATAGTGATTGTCGTAATAATGGTGGTGCAGGCTTCAGTGAGTAGGCTTTAATTATGTATGAAATGTTTAAGTGTATCAGGCTCATTGACAAATACCAGAGGAATCCGTTCTCTCCAGGATCAATCAGTGCATGATTGATGAGGGAGAATCCCAATTTCTGTCTTCCATGAGTATGGCGCTTTCCACTGTACGGTAGATCATTGTGTCTCGCGGTCTGGATTTCTGTAAAACACTTTGGTGAACTGCGACAACACTCAACAAGTGGTATCATGGATGGATGAAAAATCACATGATTTACTTCGCATCATAATGTGAATCTGGTTCTCTTGTTCCGCTGAAGTTTGCACGTGCTAGTTTTTTGGCCTCCGCCTCCATCTCAGTTTATTGTCTCCAAAGCTCTCAGCGGTATGTGACCTCTACATGTGACCATGATTTATCATTTCTATAGGACCCATACTATTCCCTGGACACTCGAATTTATAACACTGGTCTCGAACAAGTCGTAACGATGTTTGTGCTGGGACCGCGCCAGATCCTTGGCATTCGAGAATATCATGCTGAGCTCGTAGCCAACTCTGATGCAGCAACCGCTATGGTCTCAATTGCTTTTCAGGAGCGCATTCATGTGTCAACTAGCAGTAGTGTGTAGCGCAGGAGATACTCCATATGATTGCTTTGCGATGGGCGGGCAGTATGTGGGGAGCGGGAGAATTTGTTTATATTTATTCCAGGTTTTGTCATAGTACTTATTGAAGTCGTGAAGTAGATACTGTATAGGTCATACAAGAACTTCTGGAACTATCAGCAGGGACATCTCCCCAATGCTGAGGTTCACACACTCAATCTCAGTAGTGCTGTCAATATCGTAGCGACTGGTAGAAGTCTGTTCGCTCCTGATGCCATTAATGGCTGTTTCCAGGACCTCAGAGAAGTACTCGACCATTCCAGTGGCGCCTATGAACCCTGTCAGCGCCCCCGCTGCCCCAGGGTTACGGACTAAGTACCTCTAGGAAGACTTTGGCTCGCTGATCAGGCTACTTCATTGAACCCAAGCGGAACCAGTGCTGCAGTCTCATCGACCACATTCGAGTCGGCATAATGAGGGTGAACAGCGAGAAACGTGCGAACGCAGATCCAAGCCGTGTCGTTAGAACAAAACAATAAATGCTCTGTGACATAATACAATCCTACATCCAAGCCAGATCTCTGAAAAATACAACACTACCACTGGCAC
Organism: Suillus spraguei; assembly: GCA_016800925.1. Taxonomy (NCBI): domain Eukaryota; kingdom Fungi; phylum Basidiomycota; class Agaricomycetes; order Boletales; family Suillaceae; genus Suillus; species Suillus spraguei. The sequence continues at coordinate 58,632 of JABCPU010000318.1, read as the reverse complement.
AAAAATACCGGTGCCAATCTCAAATCCGAAAACAAACGTTCCTATAAGTAATACAAACTGTACATGAGCACACGTAAATAAGTTAATACCAATACCAATTACTACATAAATCGTTATCCCGAGTCGCGCGTGAATTCCTCCAGGTCGAATGGAACCCCGAGTCATCAAGCTCACAGATACTCATGAAGACGCTGCATTACATTTGGATATCATCTTAACTCCGGTCCCGAGTCCTGTCATGTCCGAGTCCGTGTCTGGAGATGCGCATTCCACCGAACGAGAGCCTCGTTGATCTTCTCCACCCACATTGCAGACATAGCGCTCGTCTCTGCAGCATACGTCTGTGATCTATTAGACTGTGACATGCACCAAGATCAGCGGTGTAAAACACGTAGATCAGGAGTGAAAAGACTGACAGTCAAAATAACAAACTCTCGCTCGCCTTTCGGCTCTGCGCTCTCGATCACATTTCTGCCGTCCTTGCTAGCATCCTTCTCCTTCTCCTTCCCTTCCCTTGGCTTCTCGCGCTCCTTGCCTTTATCTCCCGCCCCCAGCCCGACCTCACTCTTCAAGCTCACTTGACCACCCTCCTTCTGCTTCACGCATAACAGCCGCATATTCGTAAGCACCAGCTGTCGCGTCTTCGTCTTCGTAAGACTCGCACTAATCGGGAGACGTAGTTTGCTACCACGTCGCTTCGGTGACCGAGCCTCGACACGTGTATGGAAGATGACGCATTCGGACGGTAAGAGAAGGCTTGACCTATGATAAGGAAAGAAATGGTTAATTAAGATTGTCTCGAGAACTTGAGCATCTTAGTGACACACCAATCTGCATTCGAACATGGCCCGTTACCCTGTACCGGAGTCTGCGCACGATTCCGTCCGCGCGATACGCTTGGTTTCAGCTTCACTTCCGTATCTGAGCCAATCTTCAACTTGGCCACGAGATTTGCTGCCACCCTTTCAACGGGACTCCCATCTGAAGAGCTAGATCCTGAACTTGGTCCGTTCACTCCGGGGACGTGGATGGATATAGCCGGGAGAATGATCTCAGTAGGGACAGAAGAAACTTCAGATGGTGACAGTGATTCCGCTCCAGCTTGGGATATTGGTGGTGGAGAGGTTTGTATGTCCGGTATTGCAGTGTCGTTATCGGGCTCGCCAATGACCGTCTGCGTCTCCTCTAGATCTTCTTCCACCCCTGGCATCACCCTTCCCTCACACGTCCTTGATTGCCACGCAAGATAATCCGGTATCTCTCCCATCGGGCCCTCTTCCGCATACCAACCACCTGTATGCCGCGTCTTGAACGAATGCAACATTGTTCCCTCACTGTCCCCTGCCCATTCCACACCATCCCCACTTACGTCGCCCTCCCCACCCCCACTACTCACGTCAGCATTCCCACTCACTAATCGATCCCACATTTCCCCTACATCATCCCACTGTACTCCCTCCACCCCATCCGCAGCAGGCACCTCCTTCTTTACCAGCCCTGCCTCCAAGGGCGGTGCAGGGTCAGTCCACAGCGTCTCCCATGACACAGACGCAAAAAATCGGTGTGCCCGAAGCGCCGCATATGAGTAAGCAGAGTCTGGACCGCCGGCGCCGAGTCGTTGTGTTGGATCACGCACGAAGAGACGCTGTACGAGGTCTTGGGCGTCTTCATCAAATCCGGGCGGAAAAGTGTAGTCGAGGGACTTGATCTTTTGCCAGGTGAGGTATTCGCTGAGGCCTTGGAATGCAAAGCGGCCGGAGATCATTTGATAGATTATACAGCCGAGTGCCCAGAGATCCGAGCTGTAAGGGAGATCAATACCGTGATGGTTTATGTTTGAGCTACGTAAGAAGCGGATGTTGTAGGTGGCTCTGACGCCAGGAACGAAAGGCACACCATGAACGTAATGACGCTCGAGGAACCAACGTATATCCGTGTGATTTTAAGGGTAAGCGCACCTCTTACTTGTCTCGTTGCTCTCCAGTAACTCTGGTGCGACATATTGCGCAGTGCCCACAAATGTGTTGGCTTTCTCCGCTTTGGGATTTGTGAGAAACGCGTATACACGCAAGGAATTAGCTAACCTCCATTCTCTAATATCTTTCCGGTACCAAAATCAGTAATCTTTATTCGAAACTGGCCATCTAGAAGGAGGTTTTCGGGTTTGAGGTCTCTGTAGTGACGTCAGCGATTTAGAACTTGCCACCTTTTTCAGGTGAGGTGGAGATGACCTCCGGGAAAGGAGATGGAGTGACGCACCTATGAATGACGTCTTTCCCATGCATAAACTCTAGTGCGTCAACGATCTGTGCTGCGTAATATCTGGAAGAGGTGAGGCTCAGGGAGCCCAGGCGTGAAATGCGAGATTGCATCTCTCCATTAGGTGCCAAGTCAAGGACGAAGACTGGTAGGACATTAACGACGTGGGTTCATGAGAAAAGCGGATATGCATGGTCCATGCACCCGATCACTAAAGCAAGCGTGGCAGTGTGAATCACTAACTGCCAAGAGGAAAACCGGCCAATGACCGGGATCGGATGCACAGACACAGCATATAGAGAGGAACGTGGTACTGACATAGGCTCCACTCGTCCTGAAAGGTCCAGTGTAGGTGTATGATACCGGGGTGACCGACACCCAGTTTAACGAGGACGTTCTTCTCTGCGAGGGCTACGAGCATCTTGTCCTTTCGAATTAGATGGCTCTTGTCAAGAATCTTGATAGCGTATTCCTGCCCTGTTCGAATATATTGTGCACGCATTACCTGAGGTTGCATGAGTAGACAGTGTAAGTTGTAAGCGATGCACATACTGTCGAGTAAGAACCTTCTCCGAGGGTGTCTCCAAAGGAAAAGTCTTGCGCTCCCTGTCTGCCATTTATACTCCTTGCCCTACTTGCCTCTCGTGATCTCTTCCTACTCTTGCTCCTCTCCTTGGTCTGCTGTTGGGTTTGTGCAGGTTCTGGTTGAGAATGGATGGACACTCCAAGTTCACGAGTGAGATAATTTGGAGGTCGGGAGGGCGTTACATTTCTAGACTGAGGGCTCTGAGAACGTGGGGAAGAGAAAGTGCGTGCTGGTCGTGGGCGGGGAGACTTTGATAATTCAGACGGGATGTCAGTTTCGGAGGATGATGATATGACAGATGCATTTCTGCTCAAATCGACGAGGGTCGGGGGGAAAGTTGGCGCGGTCACTTGTACCATCCAAGAATCGTTCTGTTGACGATTTTGTGTCAAAACCAAAGATATAAGTACAACCTGAGATCTCCACAGCCACGAAACCTTAATTATGTCATCCAGCCAGCAAGATGACACCTAGTAAGAATTTGCACGTAATCTCGCAGTTGCGGGCCTCCGAACAGAATTTTCACATAGGCAATTGTGTTTAGACGGTGTTCTCAATCTCCGGAAAAGATCTTTCGCATACTTGGTATTTACCTACAACCTACATCCCACTACGTGCCTCTGGCTGAAGAGGATTGTTTATCATCAAACGGAATGATCAGTACGGCGTGTGTGGAGAGTAGCAAGTCTGCAGCGAACTTGAAAGTGCTAGACCGCCGGGCGAGTATGTTGCCGGGTGAATGTTATAAATATCTCATATCATACGTACTTCGATGCAGCATGAATGACAAATATCAACGCAGTATTACACATCCAGTGCAATTATAAGTGAAAGTCTCAAACCCGGGTGACCCCGCCATGAAACATTCCTATGTGCGCAGGTCATGAAACCCATCGAGAATATTAATACACCGGTGCAAGAAGTTCGGATAACAGGTAAGACCAAAACCCCTTCAAGCACCACCCACAAGCTTGATTTCATAGTCCAGCCTGTCGTCTCTTGCACTTGGAGCTAGAGAGAGATGAAAGACCGAGTTTTGATATGCGGACTTCAGAGCGTCAGAAACTCATCGATTTTGATCCCGTGCTTCCGAGCGGGGGTCGCAGCATAGATGGCCTCCACGGCTGGTATAAAACCATATTTTGGGAATGCAGAGGAAGAATGATCCTGTGACCTTGACGCCAGTAACACAGTAAAAGTCAAGGAATCTAATAAGCACTTAAATTCCTGGACGACTTGAAAAGCTGGTAGTAGAGGTGAATGTAGAATGATGGCGCACTTGCTGATTATTTCGCGAGAAGTCTGCCATTCCTACCCAGACAAACGCAGCAGGGCTTAATTGCTATGCTTGTCCACGGGGGGTCTGCAGCCAGTCTTGCTCGCTCTTGGTTTGCAGCCAACTTGAGGCCTGCAACCACTCTCGCCTGCCTAGATCTCGCCCTCCTAGGATTAGCAGTCGCTCTTCTCCGCTGTGCATCAGCAACCACCTCGCTCTAGGGCCGCAGCCAGTCACGCCCGTGTCCACAGCCAGGTGTGCAGTCATGTATGCTCAATCGGAACTTGCAGCACGCCTAGGATCTGCAGCCAATATTGGTTCTGCAACCACTTTGGCCGAGTCTGTGTCAGCCGATATGTAAGTCAACGTCTCATCCGTTATTAGTCTGCAATCAGTCTGTCCGTTGCGGTCTGAAGCCACTCCCCGCCTGTCTGAATCATCAGCCAGTCTCGCCCGCTCCGAGTCTCCGCGGACATTTGCTCGTCGAGGTCTCCAACGAGTGGTCGCTGTTGCTGAGTCCATTTTCACCCTCTCTCAGTCTGCAACCAAGTGTCGTCTCCAGCCAGTCTTCCCCTTCTGGATTCTGCAGCCATACACGTCCGTCCAAAGTGTCTAGCCATGACCGCAACCAGATCCACAAGCTCCTCGAAGCTATATCAGATCCATAATCCTTCGGCTGTAGGACTTGAAGAAAAGTGTTGTCAAAGAAGATGGAAGTGACTCGTGAGGTGTTGGCGTTGGTAGTATCACAGAATAGACAGACGATCTAGATGTTCGTGTTATGGCTGAACGTTTCTCCCCACGATGGAACACGTGTAGTAATGGGTACGGGAAAGCTACGTGCCAGTGCCAGTTGTCAAAGCTGATAAGAGCTATAAGCTAAGCATCCAAAATGGCAATTGTAATTCTAATCAGGTACAACTCAGGTAAACATTACCCTGCTGTGCCCACAATGATCCGTCAAATATTTTGATTAGGTATTTTCAAGGCTCCCACCCTCCCTTCGACTCCGTATTATGAACTGAACCTGAACAGGCAGTCAGACGAATTCCTGGTAGGAGAGAGCCCGAGATAGGACGCATACCACCACTCAGATAATTAATCTAAGTATCCCCATGTTCTATCCCACAGGCAGAAAGCCGTCTCTCAAGACGTTCTGCGCAGCTCTGATAGGTGTCTTTTTGCTCGGCTTTGGAACTCTCTCGATCAAGCCCTCGGGCTTTACCCTGGATATACAGGATGCTCCTGCGCGTCCCACTGTCTTCAACCCGCAGTTGTATGTCCAAGGTCCACCCACCCAAAGCTTTCGAGGTCAGTGTTCAGTGAAGATGTCCAAGGCCTAGTCTCACAATAATTTTGGTCTCAGATAACCTTCGCAATGATACGAAGTACATTACATCGTGGACTTCAGCGGGATGGAGTACGTCAACTCCAGCCAACCACTTGAATCACTGATGACAGTTATTTGTTAGCGAACGATGTGATAACATATGTAAGTCAACGTTTCACTTCAAGCGTTATCCCAGTTCCTCACAAAAACTAGGGAAATTTGATTTACCTGGCTCTCATAACAGAGCGTACACCCATAATCCCAAAGTTCCTTTCTTCTCATATCGACAAAAGTGCACCTGCATTTCCTTTCGGGGAAGTGATTGACGTCCCTCGACTTAGTCGAGCCGTTGGGATTCACTTACTCGAATGGCACGAAGTAAAGGACCCGGAAAGTCAGGTTCTCGATGATCTCGGTTGTTGGACTGTCTGGGAAGCCGTTCAACATTACAAGCAGAATCCTGAACCCCGCCAAAGTACTTCCTTCAACCTGCTCAAGCTCGGTGAGATAACTTCGAATATCCCTCTTCGGTGATTGAATGAATGGCCGTCACAGATATCTCCTGGACGCGAGCCCCAGGTTGGGTTGAGCTGACATCTCCTAGCGTACACGACAATCATGCATCGTTTTGGTCCCTTGCATCACTTGGGTTTCCAGAGGCTCGCTCAAACAACCTGGGAGCACCGAATCATCCTTCTCCCCAACATAAGATCTCCCTTCCCCGGACGATCACGTCTTATGCTTTGATTTGCTTTACTACGTAAGCGCCCATCGTACATGGGAATGGGAATTAGACTATTCTCCTGCTTGGAGATTTGTGGGCCAATACATGCGATGGACTGAAAGCATGGAAATGCTTGCCGATACGCATGCCCGCCACGCCATGAACGTGCCGGTAAATGAACCAACACCTCCCGTGAGTGGAAGTTTCGGGTACAGGTTACTTCACAGATCTAACTTTGGATAGTATATAACTATCCATATACGACATGGCGACTTCTCTGAACAATGTGAGGTTCCTGTGGATCAATGCTTCGCCCCAATGTCTGTCATTCAGCGCAGGGTGTCTGAGGTGCAAGAGGAGCTACGTGCACGAAAAGGGATTGAAGTCACACATGTTATCATGACAAGTGACGAAACTGACCCGGAATGGTGGTCAGAGGTCAAGGCGTTGGGGTGGACATGGGTAGATTATGCGGCGGAGCGGACAGAGGAAATCTATGGAAAATGGTGCGTCGATTAGTTTACGTAGTTTCATTCTGATGCTAGAAGTTGTGGCTGGTATCAGGCATCCAGTGTTCATCGACGCTATCATTCAGTCGAATGGAGTCGGCTTTGTTGGCACTCGTGGTTCTACTATGTCCACACTAGCCGCCCGCAGAGTGGAGTCGTGGCATGGTGGAGCAAGTCGGATCATTAGATGGGGGCGATTAGGCGCTGATGACCATTGAACCATTGGTACTGATCGGAACACTAGAATCGAACATACTTTGCGCCTTAAAAATCATTGGCTACAGTGATCCTTGTCCTTATGTTTTTGTTTATGATGCGCATGATTGTCGCTTCCGGACTCGAATATACAGGCGAAGCTTGATGTGCATCACATTCGAATCTTGTCCTCTTGATGGTGACTCACAGGAATATCCGTGTTTTATTTCTAGATTCTGCCGGGTCAAAACTGAGCCGTCGTCATCTCCCGCTTTAAATCCCCTGAACACCGCTGTTAGTGGTCTTGCTCATTATCGGAGGCGCCAGAACCGGTGCTTTGTACGGAACGCAGTGCTCTATCAAGGTCAGAGGAGCAGGTTTGATGTACGAGAACTGAATTCACTGATTGAGCGCATAAGATTGACGTGCAGTGTTTCAACGCTGATCGACGTATACCTGTGAGCAGCTGTGTGCCCAGGTCACATCCGATAAGCGATTCAATCTCTTGAGTCTAGATGCTGCATTTACCCAATACTACTCATGCACGTATGCGAAACAGATAGATGCGCCACAGACAGCAAAAAAACACGCAGCAACATACGTGTTGGGTACAATGGGCTGTTATTAAGGGGTCAAGTGCAACTTATAGACTGCGTCGTCACCTTCTACTTGAAAGCTTCAAACTTCATACATCTAATGCCGATATTACAGCTGAAATATGGGACGATGTCATGGACTTGCTTAAAGTCGTTGAGGTGACCCGGCGTCCGGACATGACATTCCCCGCCTCACAACCGTGTGCTATTACGTCGCCTGAGAATCAATCGGCGCCAATTCAGGTTTGTCATCTATCCCGTCGTTACTACGGAAGACCATGGACGGCGTTTAGAATGGAACGTCCGCACCCATCAAGATGGAAGTCTGACTGGAATATAATTCTGGTTTAGATGTGTCGTACTTGTTATGGGATGCAGAGTCAGTTCCCTGATGATACAGAAATCACTCTCCTAACTCGTATTACTCTTCGTAGGACAAATTTGCAAGGATTTCGTGAGGCACTAGCGTCCAAACTGCAACCAGTTGATACACTATTCAATCCAACATCCAGCAGTCTCAGTAATACGGATTCAATATCATTCCAGTGGACAAATTAACTGTTTACCTCGGTAAATCACTCAAGGTTTTGAGACTTCACACCGAGAAGGTACCTACATATGCGCTACCTCAGCTGTTAAGGCCGTCCAATATAAAATATGTCAACTAAAACTACCGTGGTAGTTACTGGCTGCCATCTATTCTTAAGCACGAATACATTGCCCTCCGATTTGTTCCTCAATCGGTATATGAATGCGCTGCTTCCTTAAGCATCTTCGCACGCTGACGTCGTGACTCGCGTGTTCATGCTGTTCAGAGGCATCTCGAGGGAGCACTTGGAAATTTGTCCAACGCCCAAATGCAAGCGAAGAAAGACGTTGCTTGGTGGGTGGATTTAGTCAAAGTGGATGCTGCAAGGGCCGGCGATATAGCTTTGTTCAGGTTTTCATTTGAGATTACTCGATGTGTAGTTGATACGGGCGAGTTGTCCTAATCAATTCTCCTTCCACCGAACTTGAGGTGATGGTGTTCAGTATAACTCTAGGTTCATAGCATTATACAAACAGGGACCCTTGCGCAGGGTCGCCTGTCTAAGGATGACAAGATGATTAGCACTGGGACCGACGAGTTTCAGATTCCATCCTTGGATTCACTTGTGCGTGGCTATTGATTGTAGTCAGATGATAGGGTCTTCAGTCACTCTACATCTACACACTGGCGCCGTGATGGCTATGAAATACTGTACATCGTAAGATGGGAAAAACATGAGCAAGACGCAAAAATACATGGTCTGGTTACCAAACAATGGTGATGAACGACCCCTATGACGATGCGCACAAGCTTTTTGAACGTGTCCGGCCATTGCTTGAGAAGGCGAGAGAATTCGAGGTTGGTATCAACAACAACAGTCCATGCGATAGAAAGCCGGGAGTAAGCCTCCGCGCGAGCTGCGCGTCAATGACTCAAGAGTACGGATTGAAGGTCGGAGAATTCCAAGGCGTCATGTCATAGGCTAATTGAAATCACAGAACACAAGGTGACATCAGTTGTGGCTACCGTGAATCGTTGAAACACACCTTGACAAATTTCTGCCCTGCAGATAAGATGACAAGACAAGACCGCAGACCCTTTAAACACCACTCCATTTCCAGCCAAGGGATACTATGATCATTCCAAAAAGTTTGGAATATACGATTCAGCGTGTCATCCCATGGAGTGGGGGCACGCGAGAGATGCACGGCCCAGTTATGACAGGCGTACTTGAGAGCATCGGAAGCTGTTTGACTGCGCCCTAATGCTTGGTTTGCAAAACTCTCAAAGGCATGCATAGCATGAATTATCTCCCTCTCTGGTAGAAGGTTGTCCGGATTGCAGAGGTGGAATGATACTGGTGTCTTAATGCCAGGAAAACCGGAAACATCAAGAAGTCTGGTAAAATCTTGAACTGCTGGATTACTTGAACTGCTGGCAGTGAAGGCGCATCGCTGGTAATGATATACTCGTTGATTGCTTCTGATGTCCTTGAGAATTCTTCTATTGTCATCCAGATAGAGGCCGCCGGAGTGGACTGCCACGCCTGACCGTGAGGAGTCTGCAGCCAGTCTCGTCCTCCTCCGGTCCGCAGCCAGTCTCGTCCCGCCTGGTTCTGCAGCCAGTCTCTTCCTGCCTGGTTCTGCAGCCAGTCTCGCCCATCCTCTGTCTGCAGCCAGTCTCTTCCTGCCTGGGTCTGCAGCCAGCCTCGTCCTGCCTGGGACTGCAGCCAGTCTCGTCCTGCCTGAGTCTGCAACCAGTCTCGTGCTCCCTTTGTCTGCAGCCAGTCTCGTCCAGCATGGGTCTGCAGCCAGTCTCGTCCTTCCTGGGTCTGCAGCCAGTCTCGTCCTCCCTCTGTCTGAAACCAGTCTCGTCCTCCCTGTATTTGCAGCCACTCTCGTCCTGCTTGGGTCTGCAGCCAGTCTCGTCCTGCCTGGGTCCGCAGCCCGTCTCGTCCTCCCTGTGTCTGAAGCCAGTCTTGTCCAGCTTGTGTCTGAAGCCAGCTTTGTCCTCCACGGGTCTTCTCCGAGTATTGTGCTATTTCGGCCCGCCACCAATCTCGTCCTCCCTGAATCTGCTGCGAATCTCGGGCTGCAGGATCATGTACCGCCTGTGTCCGCAGCCAGTTTCTTCCTGCCCAGGTCTGCAGCCAGTCTTGTCCTCTCCGGCTCTGCAGCCAATCTTGTCCTCTCTGGGTCTGCAGCCAATCTCGTCCTCCGTCTGTCTGGAACCAGTCTCGTCCTCCAGCGGTCTGCAGCCAGTCTTGTCCTCTCTCTGTCTGCAGCCAGTCCCGTCCTGCCTGGGTCTTCAGCCGTTCGCTTCCTCCCGCGGTCTGCAGCCAGTATCTTCCTCCACGGGTCAGCAGCCAGTGTCGCCCTCCCTGACTTTGCAGCCAGTTTTGTGCTTTCAAGGTCCACAACCAGCCACGTCCTCCCTTAGTCTGTAGCCAGTCTTGTCCTCTCCCTGTCTGTAGCCAATCCAGTCCACCCTCGGTCTGCAGCCAGTCCCGTCCACCCTCGGTCTGCAGCCAGGCACACCCGTCCACAGTCTCCAACCAAGATTGTAAATCTGAAGTGCGATCTCCTCGAAGCCACATCATACAGATAATAGCTGACAGTGGTCCTGGTGGTTGAAGAAGGAATGCTAATGAGTCTTTTAACTTATAGGGTCCTCAGGCTGCATTGCATTGCATTGCTTCTTTAGTTCTGAGAGTGCATTCAAGAGAGCCTTGCTTTTGGAGTCGCCTTTATCAAGCGTAGAGAGGAATATGCGAGGACGGAGTGAGGGTGAGGTAATGCTATATCGCGTACTTGAGGGAGGCCGCAGTTTGATGGGTTGGAAACATAGTCGCGAATGGACGAATGATATATATCCACGGGGAGATTGCTGTCTGTGGGGATATTCATGACAGACCGTAGCTGCAGTAGCGTCACCTCGGCATCACAGCCTTGACCAGGCCCAAGAAGTTTGGATATTTGTGAGAGTGGCAGAGGGTCTGCGAGTGCAGTGACAATGGACAAGTGCGGGTGTGCCCGTTTAGGATCGGAACACGTGGAAAGGATACAATCGTATAACTTGTATACCTCCGTGCCTGCTAGCAGCTCGCTCGTCAGTTCGAGCAGTAGCTGTAACCGATCCCGGGGATCGTTGAATCCATCGTCGACAATAAACTTCATCATCGTAGACGCCACGATGAAACGTCTGCCAGCTCGGCTCGCCAGCTTCGCAAGGTCACCCCCCGATGGCTGCGGGAAATCGGCATGGCGGTCTTGCAGCTCTCTGAATGAATGCTGCAAAAATATGTAGATATCATTGTCGACATCCGCACCGTCTAGCGAGATGATTGTAGTAACACCTTCCCCAGAAGTTTTCACTGGTATTTCGCGCACCAGCGTGCGGACCTCTTCGTTTTGAAAGGCTTTACAAATATGCGATTCCGAGCGACTCGTGAGAAGAATGTGGGTCACAGGCAGATCAGGCTCATGAAGAGCCCTTGCAAGGGAAAGGATGAGATCGGTAAGCTCAGGTTCAGATGTGCATTCATCAAGGGCATCGACGACAAACGTCAAAGGCGGACATTCATGTAATCTTGATCGAAGGTTGCGAAGGGGTTGGAGAAAAAGAGCCTCCATCTGGTCGCGAAGAGATGTGTCTGGGTCTAGTAGAGCGGGATTGTTGCGGATGGCTCTGTTCACATCTTGCCGGATGCTTGGAAAATTGGAGGCAAGTTGGTAAACGAGTGTTGCAAAGAAATATCCAGCTGTGCAACGCTTGGTGTGTTTGCGAGAGAAAAAGAATGTTCCTGCTAGCCGCTTTTCAACATTCGTCTCCTTGGTCATCTTTAAACCTCTCATCTTTTCAGCTACTGTGAATGCAACGGCAGACTTTCCAACGCCAGCCGTGCCATGCAGCCAAATAAGTTGATTCTTCTTGGTCTCGTCCAGAAATTCGTGGATATATTTGAGGAGATCTACCCGAGTCCCTTGCAAACATTTCGGGTGGGGCTGACGCTCACGGGAGTCATATTGAGCACCCTTGACAGCGACCTGGGACAGTCTCGCCCAAGTTCCTTCGATAACTGTCAAAAAATTAAGAGTATGCCAGAGATAAGAGATGGAAGTACTGACATTGATCGTCACCAGTACTCATTGATGAAGGTCGTATTATGCGAGATGTAACTTCACTAACTGAAAGTACCGGCTGAGTTCCGAGGTGCGGTTAGAAATAATCTACGCGTTATCTGGAGGGACGACGTACGAAAATTTGAAACGAAGCTTGTAAGACCTAGTAGTTGTAGAATAACCTAGCTGTGGATTGGTGGAAAGTGTGAGGCGTGGTGAAAATAAAATGGATGGGCGGATGTTTCAATCTATTCTGCTTGCTGAATGGTTGTGGAATGCGGTTGAAGGACGAGTAGGCGCTCGCCGTCTAGGACACGAGGTTGCTGTGTGGCCACCGCCTAACACCACTGCACAGCCAGACAGAATCAGGTCGATCATAGTGCTCACTAGCGCTCACTGCTCAGAGGTGCCGGTAAACTAGCGCCGTGATCCCCTGCAAATAATTGTGACTTGAATAAATGTGAAGACTGACATGTGCAGCCTGGGAAATGCTCAGCGTGGAATCTGAAACAAGTATGCGGCTACACAGTACATCCTATGACACGCGCGGATCTTCCGAACATTCAAATATTCACCCGCCCTACCACTTCTTCCCGACTTCTAATAACCTAAAACATAGTACCGGGCCTCTTATCCTACGGAGTCAATTTCAAATTTGTTTTCGCACTCTAAGTGGCGAGCCGCCGTGCCATAGACAACGTTGTCACCTGGACCTCTTGCTCATACTTAACTTTACAGCCTCTACCCTCGTACTCTGTATGACTACAAGGTGAGCACAATGGGAATAACATAACAAAATGCAGCTACCTTCACTGTGATCTGAGTTGCTTGGCGGCATATTTCTGGACACCCAAGCTGGATGATATGCAGGCGGAAGCCTTCCAGCAGGTGTATCATATCATAGGGAGAATTAATGTGCCAGCATCGTCTTCCCAGTCGCAAGGTGCTGCTTCAGACAAGTTGCCATTCGCAAGATATGAAGTGTTAGTTGACGTGCTTGAGGACTGGGTCCGCACGGGGTTCAAAATGTGTCATCGGCAGAGTGGACATCCTCAACCCATAGTTTCGTCGAACCGAACTGAAATTGTGGTATCTCTCAGTGGCTACGATGGAATGACGTGCATATATAAGTGCACGCATTCAGAGTAAACGAAGTCGAGATAATGGTATTTAGTCACGAACTGTGCTCCAAGTGTGTTACCTATGCATTCCATTATACGAATGAATTGACTCGCCCCTCCTGTGTTTGCAGCCAGTCTTGTCCTCTTCTGCAGCCAGTCTCGTACTCCCTGTGTCTGCAGCCAGTCTCGTCCTCCCTGTGTCTGCAACCAGTCTTGTCCTCCCCAGATCTGCAGCCAGTTCCGTACTCCCTCAGTTTGTAGCCAGTCTCGCCCACCCCTGGTCTGCAGCCAGTATTGTCCTGTCCAGTATTGTCCTTCCTCTGTCTGTAGCCAGTTTCGTCCTCCATCGGTCTGTAGCCAATCTTGTCCTCCACGGGTCTGCAGCCAGTCTTCTCCTTCTCGGGTCTGCAGCCAGTCTCTCCCTTCCTGGATCTGCAGCCAGGTACGCCCGCCCACAGTCCCAGCCAAGATTGTAAATCGGAAGTGCGATCTCCTCGAAGCCAAGGCATACAGATCACAGCTGAAAGTGGCTCTAGTGGCTGAACAAGGAAAGCTAATGAGTCTTTTAACCTATGGGGGTCCTCAGGTTGCATAGCTTTGCATTGCTTCTTCAGTTCTAAGAATGCATCCAAGAGAGCTATAGTTTTTGGAATCGCGGTTATTAAGCGGAGAGAGAAACATGCGAGTAGTGAGGGTGAGGTGATGCAACATCGTGTAATTCAGGTATGCCGCAGTTTGATGGATCTGAAACATAGTCGCGAATGGATGAGTGATATATATTCACGGGCAGAGTGCGGTCCGTAGGGATATCCACGACAGACCGTAGCTGCACTAGCGTCGTCTCGGCATCATAGCCCTGACCAGGGCCAAGAAGTTCCGAGATTTGTGACAGCGGCAGAGGGTCTGCAAGTGCAGTGACAATGGGCAAGTGCAGATATGCACGCTTGGGATCGGAACACGGGGAGAGGATACAATCGCATAACTTGTACACCTCCGTTCCTGCTAGTAGCTTACTTGTCAGTCCGAGCATTAGCTGTAACCGATCTCGGGGATCCTTGTATCCATCGTCGACAATAAACTTCATGATCATTGGGCTTCGCTAAATTGCCGTATCACACATCACGCAACTTGCCGCACCACACCAAACATACATTAATATTATTCAATCGATCAAGCACTCATTTTCGATAAGTACTAGTAATGTTACTTGTCGAATTCATCAACTATGCGCCTCTCAATCATGCGCTGAATCTAGAGAACGTGTTAAGCGTGTTGCGGCGCGAATGCAGTAGTGGGTGCGGCAGTGGTGAGTCTTAATATTGTAGGACACATTAATATTTAAATCTCAATCATATTCAGATTGTATATAGACTCTAGAGTTGTTCTAGAGTGCCCACTGCTTGACAGGCATCCACTGTCGGCATATTGCATTGGGTGCAATTGCGTCTACCACCACGTCAGGCTGCGTTTCTACGTGTTTATAGTTCTTTACTGTGCTTTATCCACCATGACGACTTCCACTTCATTTCGTGGTGCTGTTGATCTTCAAAATGGGAGCATTGACAAAAAGAACTTTTGGCGATACGCTGGATTCATTGCCACTCCAGAAATTGTGGATATTCGTTTCGATGCGTTTACAGTTTGTGCCAACACTGCTTCTGCCGAAGTGGCATCTATCTATTGGGTGCGCGGATAACTATTGGTCTTCTCATCGATGAATATCAACTCTCTTATTCTTAGTCTCGGCGATTTCCTAATGCCTACATATGTCACAGATCAACAGCAAAGCAACGCAGCATGACGTGGTAGATACCATATGTGATCGAGTGCCAGCGTGCCATGGCTCATAAACAGCGTCGTCACCTTCTACTTGACTCAACTTAAAGCCTCCAACTTCGCAACACTAAATGTCTCTTACGGGGGAGATCAAAGAGAAACAAAACTCTCAATTTCTGGTCCTGAAACATGGTCAAAGACGTGTCATGGTTAAACGGCAAAGGTCGTATAATGTGGGTGGAACAACTCCTTAAATCTTTAATGGCTCACAGATATCATAAGCTCATGCTTGACTCCGCCCGTAAATATTTCCCAAGCATTCCGAAAGATATGATCACGTTGCAGACAAATCAACTCGATGTTTGCGATGGCCACTATGCGGACATCACGGCTGAAATATGGGACGACGTCATTGACTTGCTTCGCGTCGTTGAGGTGACTCGGCGTGAGGAAATGACAGCGCCCGTCACACTGCCGCTTGATGCTCGTACCATTTCATCACCTGACAATCGACCGGGGCCAAGTCAGGT
The DNA here is from genome assembly GCA_016800925.1 of Suillus spraguei. Classification (NCBI taxonomy): domain Eukaryota; kingdom Fungi; phylum Basidiomycota; class Agaricomycetes; order Boletales; family Suillaceae; genus Suillus; species Suillus spraguei. The sequence goes on along the minus strand of JABCPU010000318.1, from coordinate 43,080 downwards.
TAACGAACAGGACAGCTGGTACGCACCGCAATATCCAATACGAGTGTTCTCAGTACTGAAGTTGAAACCACATAGCAGAGACAGTGACGAAATCACAGTCAATGTTGTCTTTCCATCTGGCGAGATTCGACCTACTAAAATCTCGAGGGAAATGCGGGTGGACAAACTCGTTGCTGATGCCACTCAGATAGTGGACATTGTCCCACTCCTCTCAAGGCAGCTCAATTCGGAAAGGGGGGTACGGGGCCCCTGGGTGCGGTAGTAATGCGTGGGAAGCGGAGTATCGGATCGTACAACATCAAGGATGGGGACACCATCAGTATCCTTTTTTCGGGTCCAGGTCCCGGTGGGGTAGTAAAACCTGAGGGAATACGTTACTCCTTCAAGAATGGGGACTCTATCAATGATCTTCCTAAGAGTTACGGTTCGCTTATTAAAAAGCCAGTCATTTATCTATACTCGCCCTCCGACATCGATGTTTCTATCAAGCTCTCCCTCATTCCTGAGTGGACCCTCTCTGCCCTCTATCCTGTCGTTACCACGGAAGGCCATGGACAGCGTCTAGAATGGAATGTTCGTACCCATCAAGATGGGAGTCTGACTGAACGTGATTCTGGTTTAGATGTCTCGTACTTGTTCTGGGAGGCTGAGTAAGTCCCCTGATTATAATACAGAAACCACTCTTCTAACTCTTCGCAGGACAAATTTACAGGCATTTTCATTACCAGCTTCCAAACAGCAACCAGTGGATACATTCAATCCTATATCCAGTAGTCTCGATGATACAGATTCAATTGTCATCCCAGTGGACAAAGCAACCGTCTACCTCGATAAATCACTCAAGGTTTTGGGACTTCACACTGAAGCTAGAACATCATTCATAAGGTGCGCTACCTCAGGCTGTCAGATCATAAACACGTCACTGAAACCGCCCTGGTAGCTACTGGCTACCATATATCCTCAAGCACGAATACATCGCCCTTCGATTTGTCCCCCAACCGGTATATGAACGCGCCGCTTCCTTGAGCATTTCTCCCCAGCCTGACGTCGTGACTCGCGTGTTCATGCTGTTCAGAGGTGTCTCTAAGGAGCACCTGGCAAATTGGTCTAATGCCCAAATGCAAGCAGAGAAAGACGTTGCTTGGTGGGTGGATGTAGTCGGAGTGGATGTTGCAAGGGCCAGTGATATTGCTTTGTTCAGAGTGTTGGAATGGGGAGGGATGGAGGTTCTCGTTTGATATTGAACCTGGTTTCTCGATTTGTGTAGGTGTTATCTTGACCAGTCCTGCATCTGGTGGACTCGACGGTATGCACGAAATAGATGCACATGATTAAACATTCCCGTTGAAAGCAAGGCTGAATATTCAAATCTGAGTGTACATCTCTTGCTTTGCACTAGTAGACGGTCGTAGCAAGTTTTAAACATCAGACTCTGCAATTCGACTTGGAGCAAGAATAGAACTCGAGTCCTGCAACGTCTCCTCATTTCAACTGTGTATTACAACGCGTGGAAGGCCTCTCAGCTCCTTCTAAACCTACAGTTGAGAATGGCAACAGATAAGTGCTGGAGGTATCGGTAGGTGAGGGGTATAAGGAATAGGGTCTTGGAAGAATGCGCGAGCATTGAAGGTAATAACGGAAGTCAACTTGACCAACGTGAGTGAGCCTTACGTCATACCGCTAGAGAGGTAATGTTTGTTGTTGATGGGATGTGCTGGGCTTAGTCCGTGATACGGTAGAGGGTGTAAAAATCAGATATGTGGGTGAGGGCTCGGGGTTGGCTATAAGATGTGATGAGATTGCAGGTAATAATTCCGGAGGCAAGATGAAGGATATGCTACATTTGCACCAAATTATGAGCCATGGTTCTTGAAAAGTTAATTAAAACGGACTTTAACGGATGCGTGATGGGCGTCTTGACGGGCATACTACAATATGAAGTACCTTCATGAATAGTTTGGGGTGAGGAAAGAGTATCCTCGAGCGCTGCGTTCAGCTCTTTCTGGGGAAGCGGGTCGAGGCAAGGACAAGCATTCCTAGTAACGAGTGCATGGCGCCGTTCGGAAACGGGTATCACTTGTGTAGTGGTACAGGACGCCCGTGGACATGGCCAACATAGTACACCATTCATATTAATACCTGCCGGTCGCGCAGGTCACGAAATGTGTCTGGTTGTTTAGTACTAATTGTGGGACATATGGTATGGGACAGCCTGGGAGGGCGGTTAGTGAATATAGCGGGAATATGAGCAGTGGAAAGGATGAAATACCACTAGTAGCTAGGGTTTCGTATGACCATGGAAAATATTGAACATTGTGCGGCAGCACTATTCGCTTTGATGGAGACCAGGGTTCGAACGTCCAGGATCAAATTCATCCCCAAAAAACCGGATAAATCTTGGCACCATCCAAAGCAACACCGGTTCTGACTGACTCGTGGTGAAAGTTAAAGTTGAACAACCCAAAATAGCAATTGATCTGTTAGTGGTCTCATTCATTATCGGAGCTGACGGCGGGTACTTTGTACAAACTGCATTTATGTATCAAGGTCAGAGAGGCAGATTCGATCTACGAGAATTGAGTTTATCGATGGAGCGGATAAGATTTACGTGCAGTGTTTCAACGCTTGATATATACCTGTAAGCAGCTGTGTGCTCGGCCACATCCGATAAATGATTCAATCTATCGAGTCTGATGCTGCATTTACATGGTTTTGACATTGTACCAGATTGCTCAACTTCTGCGTAGTTGATGTCATGATGTCATGTCTTATCATGATCAGTTCTGCTTCCGGCGAATCGATAGCGCAGCTGGACTATGAACGACCACTGTGATGATGCGAAGAAGCTTTTTGAACGTGCCGCTGCTCAAGAGCTCTAGAGAACTCAAGGTTGGTGTCAACACAATATTAGGTCCAACGTCCGTGAGGGCTACAGCCGAGCTGCGCGTCAACAGCTCAAGAGTCCGGACTGAAGATGAGAGAGCTATAAGGCGTCACATTATGGGCCAAGTATCACAGAACATAAGGCGACATTGCTTGTGGCTACCTTGAATCTTTAAAACACACCTTCACAAATTCTGCCCTTCAGATAAAACGACAAGGCATGACCGCAAACCCTTCAAACACCATTCCATTTCCAGCCAGGGGATAATATGATCATTCCAAAAAGCCTGGAATATACGATTGAGCGTGTCATCCCATGGACTGGGGGCGCGCAAAGATGTAGGGCCCAGTTATGGCAGGCGTACTTGAGAGCGTCGGAAGCTGTTTGACTACGTTCCTGTGCTTCGTTTGCAAAATTTTCAAAGGCATTCATAGCACGAATTATCTCCGTGTTTTGCAAGGGAAGGCTTTCTAGGATTGCAGAGGTGGAATGATGCTGGTATCTTAATGCCAGGACAACCGGAAACATCAAGAAATCTGGCAAAGTCTTGAACAATTGGATTACTTGAGAAGCTGGCAGTAAAGGCGGGTCGCTGGTAATGGTATACTCGTTGATTGCGCGCGACGTCTTTAAGAATTCTTCCATTGTTACCCAGACGGAGGCCGCAGGGTGGACTGCCACTCTTGACCGTGGGGAGTCTGCAGCCAATCTTGACCTGCATGGGTCTGCAGCCAGTCTCGTACTCCCGGTGTCTGCAGCCAGTCTCGTCCTCCCTCGGTCTGCAGCCAGTCTCGTCCTTCCGAGGTCTGCAGCCACTGTCCTCCTCCCTGGGTCTTTAGCCACTGTCCTCCTCCCTGGGTCTGCAGCCATGCATGTCCTCTTCGGATTTGCAGCCAGTCTGGTTCTCCTCGGGTCTGCAGCCAGTCTCGCGCTGCCTGGGTCTGCAGCCAGTCCGGTCCTCCCTGGGTCTGCAGCCAGTCTCGTCCTTCCTGGGTCTGCAGCCAGTCTTGTCCTCCCCAAGTCTGCAGCCAGTCTCGTCCTCCTTTGGTTTGCAGCCAGTCTCGTCCTACCTGGGCCTGCAGCCAATCTTGTACTCCCTCTGTCTGCAGCCAGTCCCGACCTCTCCGGGTCTGCAGCCAGTCTCGTCCTTCCTCGCTCTGCAGCCAGTCTCGTCCCTCCTGGTCTGCAGCCAGTCTCGTCCTCCTGGTCTGCAGCCAGTCTCGTCCTGCCTGGGTTTGCAGCCAGGTTCGTCCTGCCTGGGTCTGCAGCCAGTCTCGTACTCCCTGGGTCTGCAACCAGTCATGTCCTCTCCAGGTCCGCAGCCAGTCTCGTCCTGCCTGGGTCTGCAACCAGCCTTGTCCTCCATGGGCTGCAGCCAGTCTCGTCCACCCAGGTCTGCAACCAGTCTTGTACCCCAGGTCCGCAGCCAGTCTTGTACTCCCTGGGTCTGCAGCCAGTCTCGTCCTCCCAGGTCTGCAGCCAGTCTCGTCCTCCCCAGGTCTGCAGCCAATCTGTCCTCCCTAGGTTTGCAGCCATCTTGTCCTCCCTGGGTCTGCAACCAGTCTCGTCCTCCCCAGGTCTGCAGCCAGTCTTGTCCTCCCTGGGTCTGCAGCCAGTCTCGTCCTCCTCGGGTCTGCAACCAGTCTCGTCCTGCCTGGATCTCCAGCCAGCACGCCCGTCCACAGTGCCTAGCCAAGATTGTAATCGTGGAGTGCGATCTCCTCGAAGCCACAGCATACAGGTGACGCTTGACAGTGGCTCTAGCGGCTGAAGAAGAAACGCTAGTGAATCTTTTAACTTATGGGGGTCCTCAGGTTGCATAGCTTTGCTTTGCTTCTTCAGTTCTAAGAGTGCATCCAAAAGAGCCGTGCTTTTTTGAATCGCATTGATCAAGCGAAGAGATGAATATGCAAGCAGGGAGTGAGGGTGAGGTAATGCGATATCGCGTACTTGAGGGAGACCGCAGTTTGATGGGTCGGAAACATAATCGCGAATGGACGAGTGATAGATATTCACGGGGAGGTCGCTGTCTGTAGGGATATCCATGACAGATCGTAGCTGCACTAGCGTTGTCTCGGCATCATAACCCTCACCAGGGCCAAGAAGTTTCGAGATTTGCGACAGAGGCAGAGGGTCTGCAAGTGCAGTGACAATGGACAAGTGCAGGTATGCCCGCTTGGGATCGGAACACGTGGAGAGGATACAATCGTATAACTTGTACACCTCCGTTCCTGCTAGCAGCTCGCTTGTTAGTTCGAGCATCAACTGTAACCGATCCCGGGGATCCTTGGATCCATCGTGGAGAATGAACTTCATCATCGTAGAGGCCACGATGAAACGTCTGCCAGCTCGGCTCGCCAGCTTCGCAAGATCACCCCCCGATGGCTGCGGGAAATCGGGATGGCGCCATTGTAACTCTCTGAATGAATGCTGCAGAAATATATAAATGTCATTGTCGACATCCGCACCGTCCAGCGAGATGATGGTAGCAACACTCGCCCCAGAAGTTTTCACAGGTATCTCGCGCACCAGTTGGCGCACTTCCTTGTTCTGAAAGGCTTTACAGATATGCGATTCCGAGCGACTCGTGAGTAGAATGTGGGTCACGGGGAGATCAGGCTCATGAAGAGCCTGTGCAAGGGAAAGGATGAGATCGGTAAGCTCATGTTCGGATGTGCATTCATCAAGGGCATCGACGACAAACGTTAAAGGGGGGCATGCACGCAATCTGAATCGAAGGTTGCGGAGGGGTTGGAGAAACAAAGCCTCCATCTGGTCGCGGAGAGACGTGTCTGGGTCTAGTAGAGCGGGATTGTTGCGGATAGTTCTGTTCACATCTTGCTGTATGCTCGGAAAATTTGTGGTAAGCTGGTAGACGAGCGTCGTAAAGAAATATCCAGTCGTGCAACGTTTGGTGTGTTTGCGCGAGAAAAAGAATGTTCCCGCTAATCTCTTTTCGGCGGTCGTTTCTTTGGTCACTTTGAGACCTCTCATTTTTTCAGCTACTGTAAATGCAACAGCAGACTTTCCAACGCCAGCCGTGCCATGCAGCCAAATGAGTTGATTTTTCTCTGTATCATCCAGGAATCCATGGATGTATTTGAGGAGATCCACCCGAGTCCCTTCCAGACATTTCGGGTGGGGCTGACGCTCACGGGAGTCGTATTGAGCACCTTTGACAGCGACCTGGGACAGTCTCTCCCAGTTCCTTCAAGAGCTGTCAAAGATGTTAGAGAGCATGCGATAGATAATAGATGGAAGTACTGACACAGATGGTCACTCATTGACTCTGAAGGTTGAGATATGGATATGCGAGATGCAATGAGCCAACTTAAAGCACTGGCTGGGTTCCAAGGTATGATTAGAAATAAACTTGGCGATAGTTGTCTAGAGGGACGACCTACTGAAATGAACAGATGGACGTTTCAAGCTATTCTGCTATGGAAAGCTCGCTGAATGGTTGTGGAATGCAGTTGAAGGACAAGTAGGCGCTTGCTTACAGCAGGCTACTATGCGGCCTACCACGATAGTGCTCAAAGAGAGTTGCGCCATTATCATGTGCATATGATCCACTGAGTTTCTGTAGATTATCAACTTCTGAAAATTACATTTAATATTGTGACTTCTATTGAATCAATGGGAGACTGAAATGCAGGAGAGTGGTGGCTTAGTGCGGTATGTAAAATCTTATTGAAGTGATATGTTTAACACCAGGTATATAACCGTGCTCGAGTTTTTTCTTTTTTTTAGACAAGTAGCAACCTAGTATGCGCTATAGCGGGGTTCGGAGAACACTGGTCCGAGGAAAATGCACTTACGCACTCCCACTATCGTGGTAGAATACCTACTTAATTACGGATCGATCATGTCGGATGGCTTTGGAGTATTAGCTTTGAAACAGAAATATGTATTGACACAGGATACTGTAAGAATGCTCGATTAAAAGGAACTGGTACCGAGTGACAAAACTGCGGTGTAAGGATTAAAAGGGAGTGGTGGGTAGGTATAAAAAACTATAGGAGTGGAGTGGTACAACAAACTCGACGTCATTGCAGGGAGAAAAGCGAATGCAGGAAGCAAATTCTAGCACGTTCCCTCAGCTGGACATACATTACCCAGCACTTGGTCATGACCTCGAGTCACGACTGCATAGTATAATTACGGCAACTAGATGTTGAATCCGAGCCCTCGCATGCATTCAACATGCTTCTGAAGTAGCTCAGCACATTTGCCTTCTTCGCTGCCGTTCTGAAGAAAACAAGCATCACGAGCAGATTTCGTTTCTGGGCAGGCGCAACATCTGTTCACGCGGAAGTAGCCCAAGTCAGCCGGTATAGCAAATACAGATGTCTACACTCACGGTTTAAGACCTTGCGGGTTGAGAGGGTTCATCTTGGGGTTTGTGGGATCATATTTTTCTTTCAGAGCAGGTGCGGGTGCGGGTGTCGATGTCGGTGACCACCAAGATAAAATCTGAACAAAACAGACACAAAGAGGTCAAACAGCAAAGAAGGGAAGCAAACATACTTACATTTTGGAACATACTTATATGTCAGAGCTGCTGAGGTAGCCTGTTTAACTGGAGGAATTTAGCTAATGCAGGTTCGCGATTAGACTGGTGACCAGCTCCTCTTTTTTGTTTTCTCTGATTCCTTTATATGCTAGGGCTTGGGTGATGGTTGATAGCTTTGCTCCTTTGTAAGTTATATTCGTCGTGCTCGAGTTTTTTCGGGTCTTCCCGAAACCTATTTTCGTTTAGGGTCATGCATCATATGCTTGACTAACTTGAGACCGTCTTGTAGGACCGTACATAACTGGGCTCCGCTAGATTGCCGCATCACGCAACTTGCCGCACCACACCAACCATAACATGCATTCAACGCTCAATCGATGAAGTGCTCATTTTCGACAAGTACTGCTCTCATGCACAAGGTGATTGAACTAGTAATGTTACTTGTCAAATTCATCAACTATGCCCCTCTCAATCATGCGCTGAATCTAGAGAAGTGTTAAGCGTGTTGCGGCGCGAATGCAGTAGTGGGTGCGGCAGTGGTGAGTCTTAATATTATAGGAGACATTAATATTTAATCTCAATCATATTCAGATTGTATATAGACTCTAGAGTGCCCACTGCTTGACAGGCATCCACTGTCGGCATATTGCATTGGGTCAATTGCGTCTGCGACCACGTCATGCTGCGTTTCTGCGCGTTCATAGTCCTTTACTGTGCTTTATCCACCATGACGACTTCCACTTCATTTCGTGGTGCTGTTGGTCTTCAAAATGGGAGCAGATCAATTGACAAAAAGAACTTTTGGCGATACGCTGGATTCATTGCCACTCCAGAAATTGTGATATTCGTGTCGATGTGTTTACAATTTGGTGCTAACACTGCTTCTGCCGAAGATGGCATCTATCTATTGGGTGCGTGGACAACTATTGGTCTTCTCATCGATGAATATCAACTCTCTTATTCTTAGTCTCGGCGGTTTCCTAATGCCTACATATGTCACAGATCAACAGCAAAGCAACGCAGCATGACGTGGTAGATACCATATGTGATCGAGTGCCAGCGTGCCATGGCTATAAACAGCGTCGTCACCTTCTACTTGACTCAACTTAAAGCCTCCAACTTCGCACACTAAATATCTCTTACGGGGGAGATCAAAGAAAACAAAACTCTCAATTTTGGTCCTGAAACATGGTCAAAAACGTGTCATGGTTAAACGGCAAAGGTCGTATAATGTGGGTGGAACAACTCTTAAATCTTTAATGGCTCACAGATATCATAAGCTCATGCTTGACTCCGCCCGTAAATATTTCCCAAGCATTCCGAAAGATATGATCACGTTGCAGACAAATCAACTCGATGTTTGCGATGGCCACTATGCGGACATCACGGCTGAAATATGGGACGACGTCATTGACTTGCTTCGCGTCGTTGAGGTGACTCGGCGTGAGGAAATGACAGCGCCCGTCACACTGCCGCTTGATGCTCGTACCATCTCATCACCTGACAATCGACCGGGGCCAAGTCAGGTTAACGAACAGGACAGCTGGTACGCACCGCAATATCCAATACGAGTGTTCTCAGTACTGAAGTTGAAACACATAGCAGAGACAGTGACGAAATCACAGTCAATGTTGTCTTTCCATCTGGCGAGATTCGACCTACTAAAATCTCGAGGGAAATGCGGGTGGACAAACTCGTTGCTGATGCCACTCAGATAGTGGGACATTGTCCCACTCCTCTCAAGGCAGCTCAATTCGGAAAGGGTGGGGGTATGGGGCCCCTGGGTGCGGTAGTAATGCGTGGGAAGCGGAGCATCGGATCGTACGACATCAAGGATGGGGACATTATCAGTATCCTTTTTTCGGGTCCAGGTCCTGGTGGGGTAGTAAAACCTGAGGACCTGAGTAACCACTTCAAGAAGAGTGTGGGAACACGTTACTCCTTCAAGAATGGGGACGATCTTCCTAAGAGTCACGATTCGCTTGTTAGAAAGCCAGTCATTTATCTATACTCGCCCTCCGACATCGATGTTTCTATCAAGCTCTCCCTCATTCCTGAGTGGACCCTCTCTGCCCTCTATCCTGTCGTTACCACGGAAGGCCATGGACAGCGTCTAGAATGGAATGTTCGTACCCATCAAGATGGGAGTCTGACTGAACGTGATTCTGGTTTAGATGTCTCGTACTTGTTCTGGGAGGCTGAGTAAGTCCCCTGATTATAATACAGAAACCACTCTTTTAACTCTCCGCAGGACAAATTTACAGGCATTTTCATTACCAGCTTCCAAACAGCAACCAGTGGATACATTCAATCCTATATCCAGTAGTCTCGATGATACGGATTCAATTGTCATTCCAGTGGAGACAGCAACCGTCTACCTCGATAAGTCACTCAAGGTTTTGGGACTTCACACCGAAGCTAGAACATCATTCATAAGGTGCGCTACCTCAGGCTGTCAGATTATAAACACGTCACTGAAACTGCCGTGTTAGCTACTGGCTACCATATATCCTCAAGCACGAATACATCGCCCTTCGATTTGTCCCCCAATCGGTATATGAACGCGCCGCTTCCTTGAGCATTTCTCCCCAGCCTGACGTCGTGACTCGCGTGTTCATGCTGTTCAGAGGTGTCTCTAAGGAGCACCTGGCAAATTGGTCTAACGCCCAAATGCAAGCGGAGAAAGACGTTTCTTGGTGGGTGGATGTAGTCGGAGTGGATGTTGCAAGGGCTGTGATATTGCTTTGTTCAGAGTGTTGGAATGGGGAGGGATGGAGGTCCTCGTTTGATATTGTACCCGATTTCTCGATTTGTGTAGGTGTTGTCTTGACCAGTCCTGCATCTGGTGGACTCGACGGTGTCCACAAAATAGATGTGTATGATTAAATATTCCCGCAGTTAAAACCAAGGCTAATCTGAGTGTACATCTCTTGCTTTGCAATAGTAGACGGTCGTAGTTTTAAACATCAGACTCTGCAATTCAACTTGTAGCAGGAATAGAACTTGAATCCTGCAACGTCTCTTCATTGCAACTGGGTATTACAATGCATGGAAGCTCCTACTAAATCTACAGTTGAGAATGACAACAGCTCGTAGTAAGGGCTACAGCAACAAATCGAAATTACATGACATTGTCCCAAAATCAATGAATACACCAACCATCAATCACGACGGTCCCCGCCCCGCCCCTTCCCGTAAAAAGTCGACATACTCCGTCAAAAACCGCACCTGTTCCAGCGTCTCGATGGCCTTGACGCTTCGCCGTCTCCGCACAACAGTGATCGCGCGCTCGACGAGTTGTAGAGTATCCTCCTGACGTGGCTCTCCAAGCCATCAGGACCTTCTGCTGGGTTCGGTGACAGGTCCACGTTGATCCACCCGCACAAGCCGATTTTCAAAGCCCAACAACACGCTATCAGGCCTGCCCTGCCCAAACCCCCACGACAATGCACAAGGATATGTGCACCGCGCATGCTGTAGCCATCGATGAGTTTTGTTAGAGACTCATCTAATGACTGGGGCGATAGTGGAGCAAGGCCCTCAGGCAGTGGTATCCTGCAAGCATAATGAAAGTGAGCAGCTGAAGGACTCAACAGACGGAGTACTTACCGAAGGACGTCCATTCCTGCCCGGTGCGCACAGCTTACGTAGTCTGACCATTGTATTCCAAGAAACTCGAGCTCTTCGTCATCCAGACAACTACAAACAGTCAACCACACACAGTACATGGCAACATGACAACTAACCAGACAATACAGCGTGCTCCAATTTGACTTATACGCTGTAGATCAGTTTCGAGATCTCGACAAACGGCACTGCGCCCTCGGACCGGACCTGCAAGGCGCACTAACAATCGTTTTGACACCAGTCAGCGAATGCATGCGTGCCTTGAGTAAAACGTACCCTTCTTTCCTGGACACGAGGACAACATCAAGTTACCAAGCTTGAAACAGCGTGTGGTACCATGAATATTTGATGTTGGACAGAGCAATGCGCCGGACGCTCTCGTCTTGGTGGAATTCTGCGATGCAACCGAAAAAGCCAGTCTATACCGTCAGGATTAGACACAAAGAACAATGACGACATGGACTCACTGTTCACGTTCACTGGAATTAAGAAAATCGAGCATGGAAGGAAACACGACCTTCGGCAGAGCAGAAGTCTCTCTTTGTGGAGGTGAAGACCGGTTGCTTGCCAAATCATCAGGTATCACACGACCTTTGGTACTATGTTTGAGAGTAGGAGGAGAAAACTTTGCTATGAAAGGAAAGGAAGCACGAGGTTTGGTGAGCGTCGTTAAACGCGTGTCAATGGCAGCCTGAAGAGCCTCGATTATTGACTGCGGTGGTTGATTCATAAACGCTGGGGGTATCGGGAGGGGAGGGGCATGAGGAATAGGGTCTAGAGAAGAAGAATGCGCAGGTATTGAGGGTAATAACGGAATTCGACTTGACCAGCGCGAGTGAGCCTTACGTGATATCGCTAGAGAGGTAGTACTCGTCGTTGATGGGATGTGCTGGGCATAGTCTGTGATGCGATAGAGAGTGTAAAAGTCGGGTATGTGGAAGATGACAGGTGAGGGCTCGGGGTTTGCTGTAAGATGTGATGAGATTGCAGGTAATAATTCCGGAGGCACGATGGAGGATATGCTGCATTTGCAACAAATTATGAGCCATGGTTCTTCAAGAGTGGATTAAAACGAACTTTAACGGATGCGTGATAGAGGTCTTGACGGGCATGCTACAATGTGAGGTGTCTTCGGGAATAGTTTGTGGTGAGGAAAGAGTATCCTCGAGGGCTGCGTTGAGCTCTTTCTGGAGAAGCGGGTCGAGGCAAGGACAAGCACTTCCTGTAACAAGTGCGTTACGCTGTTCGGAAGCGGGTATGACTTGTGTAGTAGTACAGGACGGCTGTGGACATGGCCACCACAGTGCAGCATTCATATTTGTTACCTGGCGGTCGCGCAGGTCGCGAAAGGTGTCTGGCGCGTTCAGTGAGAGTGGGGCATATGGTATGGGACAGCCTAGAAGGGCGGTTAGTGAAAATGGACTGGATGATAGCAGAAATGATGCACCTCGGTGGCCATACTTTATACGGTTGTACTCGCTGAGGTGGTACTGGGAGGCAAGTTGGGCAAGCTGGCGTGCATGATAGTGAGCAGCTGGTCACCATGTAAAGATGTGGATGACTTACTTGGGTGACCCACGGTTGATGTATGGCTACTTTAGACTGAATAAGGGATTTCGGCTGTGATTGTGGGCGGTTTAAAAGGACGCTGGGACGAAATTGGGCAGGAGGCGGGGAAGGACACATTCCACGAGGGCGGAGGTCATGAGTGACTATAGCGATGTGAGGAGAAGGGATGAAATACCGCTAGTAGCTAGGGTTTCGGAAGAGCATTGAAATATATTGAACCTTGTGCGGCAACACTAGTACTATTCGCTTTGATGGAGACCAGGGTTCCAACGTTCAGGCCCAGGATCAAATTCATCCTGATAATAAACCTTGGCACCGAGTTCATATATAAATATCATAATCCGGCTATATGACCAGTTGCAGATATTATTACCTAGGTGCCCATTTTATGAAACATACTCCTCGTCGACTGACAAGTTGACCACGATTGCATAATATCCTGCATCATGAACACCCCTGCGACGCAGGCGTACGGGTCAAGATACTTTAGTATGGATTCGGAACATCCTGTTACCGGTCCTGATGACTAAGCGACAATTTAGATCCGCGGGTCTAGTATCCACACCTCTCAACCGTTCGTCTAATCCCTGCACCATTGGACCAGACCTTTATCAAAAATCCAAATGCTCATGCATCGTACGCAGTCGTCAATGAGAATGAGGAAAATGATCGCGCGCAGATGTCAGCGTAACTCCTTGCATGAGATGAAGAGTTAAATCAGAGTTAAAGATAGAGTTGAAGCCTTCTCGAAGCGAAACAAGGTAAGCAGCGTCGTCATCTGATGTTATAGCTTACACAGCATCAGGTCTTGTGCCAGAAGTTTCGTGGTATAATTGGCGAACAACCCAGCTTCAAACACACAGATACAGTTCACCCTTCCCCGTGAGTGATCGATTTCAACACCTTGCAATCCACAACACTTTATACTCTCAGCTCGCGGCTTGTAGGCACGTAATCTCTTCAATGGTCTCGTTACCAGCAATCTTCGGCTGACCCGGTCGCCGAGAAGCAGATGGGCTCCGCGTGAGTTGGTGGGGGTTATGCGTTCAAAGCTAAACAAAGAATGTTCTGATGCAATGATCATTCATAGTTCATCATTACGGTAGAGAGTGACGCGGCTCCCAAGGAGATAATGACTAACTGTCCTAGAGACAGGCTTAGATCACAATTAGAATTGACCCATGCAACGAGACAGTACTTTATATATCACTGCATCACTCAAATAGAAATCTCTATCTGCTATCGCAGCGCTCAAATACAAGAATCATACGACGAGTGATCTTATAATCTAACGGTAACTGGTAAAAATGTTCCACAACTGGGGGCATGTACATGATATTATAGTCCTGTCTATTCGTAGAGAAAACAGTTAACATCCAGTGTTCAATGATTATAGTATCTGTACCAGATATAGCGAGCACCCTGTGGGATACTTATAAAAAACCCACACAAACATAATGTGTAGTATGCATAAAACATCGAATGAGATACCGTCCTCACAAAAACAAGCGTCCAATCTAAAACTTCTCTCCTGGATCTAACGGGCCCAACGGGCCATACTTCTCACCCATCCGACTCCGGTCCTCTATTCGTGCACCGTAAGGCTGATGCTGTGTTGGGGGTGTTCGTGAGCCCGAGTCGGATGATGCGTAGGACATCAGACGCTGCTGTGATGGGTTATCACTAAGCTGATACCGTGCAGCGTACATCGCGCTCGTGGGCGTCCGTTGCGGGCTCTCATCATCATCAAACCCACTCTCCAACATCGCCTCCAACTCTGCACCGCCAACCACCTTATTCCCATCCGCCCCATGTCCAGGCGTGAATAGACCCACAGGTGGAGCAGGGAACTGAGTATTGTTCTCGTTGTATCCACCAATCTGCGGGCCATAGTGATCGTCCTCGGATGATACGACCGAATGCGTGTCTGATCCATCGCCGTATTGACTACGAGCGTCATTGCGTGCGCTGAGCAGATCGTTTTCAGAAATGTACCCTGCTGGATGCATGCGTTCAAAGTCACGCCGCCGCCGTTCCTCACGCTTGAGTTTGCGTAAGCGTGAGCGCTCCCAATCTTCCCACCGGCGAAGAGGAACCGAAGAACCATCGAAGGTGCCAGAGCCAGCGCCATGCCCTTCTCCTTTCGCCTCCCCTTCCACTTTCCTGTAATGTATCCGTTAACACTACAGTAGCTACTTGCACAAAGTAAAATATACATACCTCGTCTCTCCCCATGAGAAGTCATCAAAATGCCAGAATGCATACACGGGAAGAACAAAATTCCACACCGGAAGTGCCAGAAGGTATACAATCATCCAAAACACATATACGACCTTCCGTGTTGTTATCAATATCAGCACAGCGGGAAGACCCAGTACAGACACAAGCAGCATGAGTGGAATCGCTTCTTCGAAAGTCGTCGGGGGTTGCATGATCATGCCCACAATAAGCGTATACGTGAGCATAATGGCAATGGGTAGTACGACCGTTCCAAGCAAATCCATAAAGACCACGAATTGCATGCTAAAACAGAATGTCCCGCATAAATTGCGCACGAGAACGAGTTCCATCAAATTGTGGATTGTGCTGTTAATCCATCGACGACGTTGGGAAAGGAGAACTTTGAAGGTATCGGGTACAACAGTGCGGCATTTGGCTTGGGGTAAGAACATCATCTTGCGATTGGGGAATGTACGGAGGAGGATAGTGGTGAGGAAGCGATCTTCTCCAAGTAGAAGAAGGTTCTGTTGGTGCAGCGTAGTGACCTCGCTCTGACTGTATTCGCGTACAATCTCAGGCTTGACAATAAGAGGGACCCAGTCGTCGCCCGTCGTTTTGCGCGCTTTCAGTCGAAACATGGAGAAACATCCTGGCAAACATGAAACACCACCGAAGACGGATTCGAAGGCTTTGGCTAAGTGGTGGGAGATGAAGTATTCGAAGACTTGGATGGCGGTGACCCAGGAATCACGTTTGTTAGCTATGCGAGTCTCCCCACAGACGCCCATGATCATCTGGTCGTGGTGCATACAATTGACGAGGTATTTTAGTGAATCAGGGTATACTTTGGTATCGGCATCAACCTGTGGGTTCATCAATATACAAGAGTAAAGTGGTACATGAACACGCACCATCAAGCAGACCTCAAAGAAGTCAGGAGTGACCCCCATCAGGGTATGGATCTTTCGGAACAAGTCGAAATCTAGGGGGGTCATTCGATCATTATATGTGACGCGAGAGAAAAAGTTCATGAGAATGAGCTGGCTATCTCGTTTGCCGCGGTTTCCAGGTTTTTTACCACTGGTAGCCTCAGCCTCCGTTCCGCATTTGACAACAATGACAGTGGGTGTGCGACGACCAGCAACCGCTAGGCGATATTATTAGCACCAGTCCCTCGCGTAAAGAAATGAAGACGTACTGTAGTGTCCTGCATAGACCATTGCCCTATTTTCTCGTTTCGTTCCACTTCCAATTGCAAGATAACTCATAGGCATGGGATTGCCGAATCGAGGATCTGCCTCTAATAGTCCCACACAAATATCTGGTGTGCTCATCTTCTCTCCTGCGCCAGTGATCATGCCATCGGCTACCACAAAAAGTAGCTTGCGTGCATCAGAGTAAGTCGTCCGCGAAATAGAATCCAGCGTGGAGCGTATAGAGTCTTCACCCTCAGAGTAACACGTTACGAGGCAGATGGCGAACAATTCGGTGCCAATTTGCGTGAGAGACATGACGGGTGCGGCTTCCGGTACTAAGGTTGTGCTGGAAGATGCAGGGAGGCGGGTGGGGATTGTTTTGACAAGTTTCTTCGACCCATGAGGGCCAGCCCATGGTGCCGTGCCCGTGTGGTTGTCAACTGAGATATTTGCACCCCCGGGCATCACCGCCGGACTAATAGCCGACCTATTGAGATGCGACTTGTCCGGGGGACCTGCAAGCCTCGCGGACAGGAACCAGTTAAATACACACGCCATCGCAAAGCGAACGAGGACGAGGGCAAGGATGACGATGAGTCCGACATATAGGAACAGCGAACTGACGAAGCAGCCGGGGGTGATCTTGGCGATGTTTCCTGCATAATATCGCTGATAGAGGCATGGAACTGCTGCAAGGATGTCGGCACGGTTGTAGAATAAACGGGTACCATCCTTTCCACTGAAACTCGCCTGTGTGTTCAGGATGGTGCGGATTGCAAGATCTACAGGGTCGGAAGCTACTG
Organism: Suillus spraguei; assembly: GCA_016800925.1. Lineage (NCBI taxonomy): Eukaryota > Fungi > Basidiomycota > Agaricomycetes > Boletales > Suillaceae > Suillus > Suillus spraguei. Next base: position 26,268 of record JABCPU010000318.1, on the reverse strand, counting down.
GGCTGGGGTGTTGTGTTATATAGGGATTCATGTTTAGCACAGCACCGTCGATCACGAAGTAATTTGGAAGAGCAGCAACCTGGTCCCAGTCGTAACCAAGAAGAACTGCTGTCTCCTGGATATCGAGTTGCGTAAAGGTGGAAGAGGCGTTGATTGCACCGAGAGGGCAGTCAGTTGTGGATATACATGGTTGGTCCAAAGCGACACGGAACTCAAGACCTTGGCATGCAGGATATTGGCTAGCAGTGCGATAGAAGTAGGGAGTGATGTCTTGTCCTGGTTCTTGAAGAGTGAGCTGATCCAGGTTCACACTTGTAGGACTCTTGGCCTGGGTGACATTGTATAAAATGCCGAGTATGCTAAGTGTGCCAGGGACTGAGCCAAGAGTTGAGTACCGCGAGGGGTTCATGTTAGATGTCTCGGGACACAAGACCTTCTGAGTGCCGACGGTTATGAAGCCAACAATGAGACATAGGATAGAAATGATAAAACAGAGCGCGATTTTCTCTCTCCAAGCCTGTATCTTGCCCTTGTCTTTGAAACCGCCGAGAGAACTGAGCAAAAAGGATGGAGCCCAGAAAGTAACAATCTGAGCGAACAAACGCCATGGGTCGAAACTACTGCTCCGGGAGCCGGCTTGAATAGTACCTGACGCAGAAGGAGCGAGGGACGACTGGGGATTAATGAGAGGTACTGGTGCGACACTTCGCTCCGGGCGAGTGAGGGTTTTTGCACGGCGTATAGTGGTCCCCATGGGTTGAGGTGGACGATTTGTAGGGAGTGGGACATCAGCAGATGCAAACGTAGGCTGTGGTGCAAACCTAGCCGCCATGGCTTTCTCTCAGGAAAAAAAGACTGACTTGTAATGGTACACCCAGGACGGTGCTTTGGTATCTGGAGATAATAAAGAGCGGTTAGAAATGAAAGACAAGGAGATAAACGAAAAAAATCGTGAACCCGGAGCAGCCAGCTGAGTTATAGTAGAAAGTCGAACTGGTGCTCTAGCATAGCAACAATACCGAGCGCTTAGCACGTGAGACAACAACGATAAGATTAGTATAGCCTACTACATAATAGTCACTGCTTTGTTTGCCAAACACTCACTCGTGGTGTTGTTCGCTCCTCTGCCCAACGGCCACTGGCACTTCAGTCTTCACTTGATCGACATCGTTCACAACCACTATACTTGCACTTTGACGCTGAAAATGCTTGGATTGTCACTGGTGCTACGTACATATATCAGGTAAAGTTCGTCGTGCTAGTGACTTTCTAGAGGAGTTGCAATATTATGGGCGCCACTAGTGATGCCAATAATATCATCGGGCAATGGGCATAGGGCAATGGGTATGCATGATAACAACCACGCTGCAGCTTGGAGCTTAAACTAAGCTTCAAGTACATCAGGCTACCGTGACATACGTTAGCGCCCCTTTGACTCTCATGATTTAGACTTACCAATCCACGGACAACGCTCTAAATGCCCAACCCACCTCAGCCGTCCCCTTCTGACAATGTCACCTCGAAACACAAGGTCACACAGAGTAGAAGGGGTCAACGTATCTCGGCAACTGTCGACGGTACTGTCACACTCTCAGGCCCAAAAACATCCTCCTTGGGCAGAACGGTGATTTCGGCAGCACATTCCAACACTGTCTGTGATGACCACTGCACCTCGAATCAACAGGACGCAGAGCAGCTCACGGAGAACATGAAAATCTATGAGGGCGTTACTCAGCCTTTGGATGAAGGCTCACAGGTTTGATCGTCCATTGGTATCCCAATCCGTGGCAGATCCTGATATATTTTACTTAGGCACCCGCCTCAGAATCTCCACCTCAGTAGGGTTCTCGTTCTGAAACAAGTCTTCATTGATTCAGTTCCCTCATCTTTAGTCCCATAATACCACTGGCTTGGGGAGAAGGTCTAGCACTGGCAGAAGATCTGACAGGTCAGATCTTCGGGACAATAAGCGACTATGTTGCGAGCGGTGCATTCGGAAACGTTTACAGATGTGAATGGAGACGACCGTCGGGCTCTGTCAAGGTTTGGCCAGCGGGCAGTGCTAACGTTACCTTACTGATCAGCCTGTTCATTCTCACACTGCAGGTTGCAGTAAAAGCTTTTAAGCATCACACCGATTGCACTTCAGAGCAGGATTTACGGGTGAGGGTCTATGTTTTGTTGTTCTGAATACTATTTATGTGGATTCGTTAGAGGTTTCGGCGAGAAACTGCAATATGGGCACACCTCATCCACGACAATATCGTCACACTTTATGGAACGACAGAGGGGTTCGGGCCAACCACAGCCCTTGTCTCCCGGTGGTTTCCGGGCGGCACGCTGTTCGATCTGATCACAAAACAGGGTGCTGCATTAGCCATTAAGTCCAAATTGAAGCTGGTAACTTAAACCTATTTGGTTGCAATGCAGTTAAACTAAATTATCCTTATTCAATAGCTTCACGGCATAGCATCTGGGCTCTACTATCGTTTGTACTCCCTTCACGGTCGTCTCCTTTCAACTGATGAATTTGTCCTTAGTTCACTCTTTTCCCATTGTTCACGGTGATGTTACGAGCGTGAGCTTATCCTTATCCTCCTCGCATTCAATTGCACTCATAAAACAATCCAGTCCAATGTTTTGGTAGATATCAAGGACGGAGAATACAAGGCTTGCCTAACGGACTTCGGTTTGTCAAATGTTCTCTGTGGATATTTAGAAAATTGCCGAATTGAAGGATCAACTCTTCGGCCTGGTGCGATCAGATGGGCTGCGCCTGAGTTGCTCAGGTCACATGATCCCCCTTCCAATATCAAACCGACCATGCAGAACGACATGTATTCCTTTGGTCGTGTCATGTTCCATGTAAGTGTGAACGTTTCAAGACCACAAATCTATATTTATTGCATCATCTATCCCAGTTGTTGACTTCGATTGTTCCGTGGCATGACATTGACGATTTCAAAGTCGTTCAAAGAATTCAACAAGGAGAGGATATCTCGCGTCCTGAAGTATCTGAGGGGACGTCTGACATCACAGATTCCCGCTGGAATCATATCGAGCAGTGTTGGTCAATTGATCCATCCATTCGCCCATGTGCCTTCACGGCTATGAACTTCATAACGGAGGAACTAGAGGCTTTGAAACAAGATGTAAGCTTGCGACTTGTCTCGTCAAGTGGGAGTGGAATTTCTGACTCTGACAGAATGACCTGGTTGGCGAGCAGGAAAGCGATCAAAGTACATCCTTGGTCCCGGAGCCGGTATGAGCTTGCCAGCTTGTGGTCAAAGTAATTCAGCCTAAACCTTTATCAAATAGGCTGGGATTTCAACCGCACTGTCGTCTCGGCCTTCCTTGCGAACCCTTCTCTCGTCAAGTAGAATCGTCCCCCCTAGTCCTCTAACACGTCACCCTTCTACGGTCTCGTCGCTGGTGAGAATCTAGTAGTACATTGTTTTTATGTGTTTACTGAACCTTCCATGTGGTTAAGTCGCTTGGAGATCCTTTGAATGTGTTACTTTTTGGGGAGACTGGGGTTGGGAAAAGCGCTATCATCAACTTGATTATGGGACGCGACGTTGCACAGACGTCGCCAGACGCAGAAACCTGCACACTGCAGCATACCTTCCACGAAGTCACTCTTGGAAATCGCCGATTCAAACTGTGGGAAGTTTCCTCACTCAAATCAATGGGTTTTTTCCGGAGCTTTTTTGCAAAATGGCGCCTGAAAAAGTCATACAAGAAGCTGTACAAAGATGACGGAGTCTATCTTCTTTTATATTGCATGAGGGGATCGAGGGCCCAGAGAGCATTGATCAGGGATTACAAATTCTTCACTGACATTGTTGGCTCCACAGCCACTGTGACGGGCGGCGTACCAGTTGCAGCTGTGGTCACCTCCTTGGAAGATTATCCTGAGGACATGGATAAGTGGTGGGTGAAGAACAAGGATAACCTGGAAAGCCTCGGGATGCGGTTTTCCGCACATGCTTGTATCACTTCGCTCCCCGACGACCCACATGCATCATCCGCTATGCGTGCACGCCGACATCGATCAGAGCAAGCCGTTCGCAAACTTATTTATAACTCATATCAAGCAGGTACCGAAACACCTCGTAGTTCCAGCCCAGCTTTGATTTCATGAACAAATTTAAATTCAAGATTAGTCGCGTATTATTCTTTTTGGAGATTTGGGTTTCCCCGGTGGGGCGCTGTGCGTACGTCACTGGACCAAAGCTTCATCCTGTCAATGATCGTTCTGCGTTAAATTCTGTATGACTGATATACATCTGTTAAGTAGTTTATAGCAGAATATGTGGAGTTCGATACTCGACGTACGTAGTAGTACTGATTCTCACTGTATCGTTGTTCTTGCAAACCCCGTGACTCGGGCTCACCATCATCCTCGACTAATAAGCCCAGTCGTCAATAAAGAATATATATTGCTGTGGCAAACCTGAAATTTTGAAGCTTGATCAGATGTATCGCAAACGTATCGTGGTACTAACTGTAGTCTACATAGTAATCAGCGCCAGCACTCAGCGATCTGTCAAATGACCTCGCGCTGAGTAAGCCAGCGTCTGAAAGGTGACTGGTGAGTACAAGTTACTTACTACTACGTAGTACACCTCTGGGCATAACACTTGTGAAGACACTCTGCACAACACTTCATTTCTACGTAAGCTTGAACACATTATTGTCTACACATTGGCCAGGGCAGTTTGTACCTCTAGAAGGTATTTCCGAGTCGAGCGCTATTCAAGTTCTTGCCCGGTGACTGCAGATCATGTCATCATTCGCGAAGTCCAAGTTGAAGGCAGCGAGAGATGCTATTGGCAAGAAAAAGTACGAACAAGCGCGTGAAGCCGCCGCACAGGTTCTTGACTACGAGCCTGATAATTATACTGCGTGCGTTCCCAATCTAAAAGAATGTGTTGCAAATCTCACATCGACTGTCTCGCGCCGGGCAGCCATGTGTTTCTTGGTCTTGCTCTCTTAGAACTCGGCCAGCACGAGAAAAGCGAGCAAGTAAGCCTGACGATCGTTGTAAGGCGCATATAAGCTGATTTTTTAATCAGCTTTATCGAAAGGCCATAGAGCTCAAGGATGATCAAGTACTTGCGTGGCAGGTATAGTATGTTGCCGGCTTCAAATAAGCAATTCTAACCTGATGCGACGCATAGGGTATTGCAAAGCTTTACGAACAGACTCACAGATGGGACGATTTGGCGGATACTCTGGAACACATAATGCAATTATTCGCTAAAAAGTGATTGTGTTCTCATCGTGATGCATACTTGATGAAGCTGAGTATGAAAATCGTACAGTGATGACGCCACGAAATGTGCCGAAACCCTTCAAAAATTCATGGATATTCGCCGGCAACATGGGTCACGCCGTGAAGTATGGATTTTGTCATCTTGAAACCGTCTTGCTCAGCGTATTCAGGTCATTCAAGCTTTATTCCTTTATCTACCAAACTCCTCGTTGTACCCGGTTCTCTCATCGCTACCTCCACCTGATGCTACGAGTCCCACCTCGACCTCAACTTTTCCTACTCAATCGGCAATCTATAACTCACTTGATGTCTATGAAGAGCTTGTATCGTTGATAGAAAGAGAGGAAGAGATGTTCATTAAGTCTGAGTTTGACAAGCGACGTACCCGCCTTGGAGGTCCTAAGCCTGAACAACTTAGGAAAGATATTGGCATCGAGGTTTGGCACTCATCGAAGGTAAAGCAGACTTGTGAATATTCCGGTTGTCAAGTTAATCTTCGCCTTACAGCTTCCAACCTTATACAACGATATTCTTAATCACCCCAGTACCTCGGACGAACTGCGGCGCGCCACAGAATCGAAACTTATTCGATATAAACAACAGTTGTTCCTGGTACTACCCTCTACTAACCCAGAGAAACGTGAAGTTGGCAAGCAGCTGGATGAGATGGTTCACGGTATTGTGACAATTGGCATTCCGGATGAGTTTGCTTGGTGCATATGGTTTGAAGGAAGAGATTCTGATACAGTTGGTACTGGACCCGCCATAAATTTAAATATGACTACTGAATTGGGCATTCTAGAGGGTCTTGGTCTTGCGTATCTCAAGCAGTTCATAGAACTCTTCCCGACAAGTACATTGGCGCTGATGTTAGCGGGATACTTTGCATATAGTAAGATTGCCGATGGTGACGAAGGATCAACGGAAGAACCGACCTTTGCAGTGGATAGTGATCCTTATGGCATTATTCTTGCAAGTTCACGAATCACGCACCAGAAGATATCACTGACATCTCTCTTTAGGATGCCTTTTCAGCACTGCCAGACTCATTGCTAGCGAACATGATCACAGCTCGAGTTCATTTACAGGAACTCGAATACACAGATGCTATCAAAGTCGCTGAAAGCGGACTGGAATTGATACGCAGGTATGAGTCAAACACAGCCTGTGAACTGCCAGAGTAGGTGGAAACAGTTGAAACTTTGAAACTGTAGTGGCAACTTATTGTTCATTTAGAGTGCGCAAGGCCTTTCACATTATTCTGGCTACATCCTTTGTCCATCTATTTCCTCCTAAGCACCACCCTCGCGCTCTTTATTTCTTAAACGATGTCCTGCAACGAGATTCCACCAACGTGGACGGATTGATGGGGAAGGGGTATGTTTTACAATTGGCTGAAAAGTGGGAGGAAGCGGGGGTACTATTTGCGCAAGCGGCGAAGCAGCTCCCTGATGATATGGACAAAGGCTTGGGAGCAAAAGAGGAGAATGCGTGGTGTCTTAGTCGGATGCGTGCGGATGCTGGCGTAGATGCTTTGAAAGATGTCTTTGAGACCTTGAAGGATATCGAGGATCGTGATATCGATAAAGCTCGATGCCTTTGGCGGATTGGGAGATGCTACTGGGATCTAGGGGGTAAAACGATCCACGCCTTTTTTTCCTCATTACTGATCCTTATTACAGGAGAGTCCCGCGAGGAAGCCTTCAAATACTTCATCACATCGCTCAAACATAATCGCGAGTATGCGCCGGCATACACTTCGCTAGGTGTATATTACTCAGAACACTCGTCACCACCTGACCCTACGCGAGCTTCAAAGTGTTTTCAAAAAGCATTCGAACTTGATGCCCGTGAAGCGGAGGCCGCAAGGCGCCTCGCGGAAGGATTTGCTGACGAGCGTGAATGGGATCTGGTCGAGGTAGTGGCTCGGCGTACTATAGACGGTGAAGGAGGGATGGGCGCAGGTATGGAAGGAGATGGCGCAACTTCGGGAAAGTATCTTCCGACAAATGCGTGGGCATGGAAGGCTCTTGGTGTTGTGGAGCTGGTAAAGGATTGCATCATGACGCTTAATGCCAATCTGACTTTATCGGGCACAGATAAGGAGGAACTATGCGGAATCCATCAAGGCTTTTCAAGTGGCACTCCGAGCGGATGTCGATGATCAACTGTCATGGCTGAGACTTGGCGAAGCATACAACAAAGCCGGTCGTCATGTCGCTGCTCTTAGGGCACTTGGTCGAGCTCATGAGCTTCAACCGGACGATTGGATGTGTACATACCTCATAGGGGAAGTCCAACGACAAGCGGGAAGGCTTGCAGAAGCCCTTATCTCTTTCCAGTCTATACTGGACGTTCGTCCCACTGAAGCCGGTGTCCTTTTGTCTGTTGCGCAGACCTACTTTGACCTAGCTCGACATGAGCGGCTTGCCGGCTTCGTTGCTCGAGCTGAGCAGTCTTTTATTTCTTGTGTCAATGTTACGTTAGTCGCCATCCGGGAAAGCCCGGGATATCGTGGAGTCGCCTGGAAAATCGCTGCTGATGCCCTGTTTGAGTTATCAGTAATCACTGTCTTCGCGGATGAAAGTAACGTCCGTGCAACCGTGACTATAGTCTACGAACTCATACAAGACCAAAGTAGCGCTCGGCTGGCTGGCCTATTCAAGTTCACAGCTCTCTCTCCAGATGATCACGTCACCGGACTCAACGCACTTGAAGCTGCTATCGCTGCCTACGATTATCGCATCACAGTGGGCTCTTCTGACGAAGCCGCTCTCCCAAGTTCATTGTACGACCTTGCTGTAGCCCTGTACGAGTGGACTTTGAAAAAGCCCTCTGGTACCGTACGGCAAGCCTCAGAAGCAGCAAACTCATTCTTGATCCAAGCCCTGCAGAAGGAGCCTGGAAATGTCTGGTTCTGGGTCGCCTTGGGTGATCTGCACTTTGCACAGAAGCCGAAGCTGTCGCAGCATGCATATATCAAGGCGATCGATGTTGACAGCAAGGTTGGTAGGACCACATATCTGTTACATCCTCAACTCAATCTCTCCAGAACGTGGTGGCGTGGACCAAGATTGGTCTCTTGTACTTATATCATAACGACATCGACTTGGCCACCCAAGCATTTACGAAGGCACAAACTCTTGATCCGGATCATACCTTGGCTTGGATCGGCCAAGCATTAATTGCAACAGCAAACGGCCACGAAGCAGATGCTCGTACGTTACTTGAGCATGCAGTGAGCATGACAGCAGACGTGGTAAATACATACCCGCCCTATATTTGTACAAGCAACTGAAACATGGTTCAAGCCTATGGCAGACCTACAATTTGCCTTGCGCGTTCTTGCTGTTGTAAATGACCCGAATTCAGTCCGTGCACCCACTACAGATCGCCTTTTACCTGCCTTCTTTGTCCTCGGACGCTATTTCCAGCGCTGCCCGGCTGATGCCTGTGGCCTCCATGTCTTCGGCCTGATTTGCGAACACCTTGGAAAACTTGAACAGGGTGTGGAATATATAGATCGTGCAATTACCCTCCTAGAAGCGGCATACGAGGAAACAGAGGATCCCATAGTCGAACGGCAATTCGTCATCGCACACACCAACGTCGCACGGCTCCGTCTTGGATTACAAGACTATGAAGGGTCCTTGGCATCCTTCGAGAGCGCTCTAGGTCTACTTTCCGAAGCTGCAGAGCGGGAATCACAGGTTCTCCGTGTGCAAGCTCAATACGGGTCTGGGTTAGCGTCTTTCAAAATGGGCGATCTTCAAGCCGCTATGACGGCATTCCAAGCTGCTTTGGAAAGTGCCGCCGACGATCGCGTTCTTCGAGGACAGGTTACTGTTCTGCTGGCACAGACAATGTGGGCGATTAGGACGCCCGAGTCCCGTGAGTCTGCGAAAGGCTTGTTACTTGATTGGTAAGGATGCAACGTCGATGATTTGCAGTCAACTGATCTATCGTTTTAGTATCACCTCCGATCCGGAAAATTTGATGGCGATCAATACTCTGGCTGGAATGGGGATACTCACTGAAGACGATGGGCTAGTTGATGCAGCACTTTCCGAAATTTTGTCACTCCCCATCGAACAGAGACATGAGCTCGATCCTCGAAGAGACGTTACGTATCTCCTCGTGCAACATTATCTTGGGCTGGTACGAATTCAACTCTTGAATTGTTGAGTGTGATCCTGAGGTTTTCCGGCAGGGTGACTCAGACAAAGCAACTAAAATTGCCCAAAAAGCCCTCCATGTTGAGCCTTCAAATCTGCAAATGAGGCGAGAAGTTGCGTCTTTGTTGCTCAAACAGGGAGAGAGAGACGCTGCATCAGCTATCCTGGCATCGGTAGCGCCAAATCAAACCGTTGCAGAAGAAAAGATCACCCTCGCATTATCAGCTCTCGCACAACCCATACAGTCTCAAAGAAGTGCACAAAAAGCCATTATGCTGGAACCCGGTCAATTACGAAATTGGCAGACTTTGGCTTATGTTCGAGCACAAGAAACGCTGTGATATCAGGTAGGATGATGTACACGTATGTAAAAGATGTTCAATACCCGATCGTCCAATAATGTGCTTGATGTGCGAGTTCCTGTTGAATGACAGCTGCACCTCCACATATCGTACATCCATCACCGTTTTCCTTGAGCAGCGACCTCTGTAGCATCGCCAGTGAGTATCGAAAATATTCATTGCATGAAAATTTCGTACCTCGGCGGGTCGCGTCCTCCAGTAACTGAGTATCGACGTGTTCTGCAGGGAGCTGCACATACCTCACAACGGAACCCCGAATGAAACAGTTTTTCACTGCCATCTAGGAGAAATAAGAATGTGGAGACCGGATAGAAAAGCGTATATTAAGCACCATGTGTGGATGTCTGGCCTCGTCCAGTACACTAATCGAATCTAGACGAATATTGAGAAATCTGGGCGAAGAATGGGAGTGCACGCATCAGTGACATTGAATTATGCGAGGTGGGAATTACGATACTGACTGGTCTACTGACTTCAAGACTCCTGTGATTGAGAGATCGTTCTTCAGCTCGACGGTTACTCGTTGATCTGTCAGTGTCTTGAAAACGGAGAAGATAAGCTTTTGAATAACAAAATTAACGATCAATTTGGTTCACAGAAGGATGCTATCAAGGCTGACCATGGTTAGAAGCACGGCTTAGATGTTGATGCAGTGATTATGGCCGGTGAATCGTTAATTGGCTTCACTGACAGTTATTTGGAGTAGTGGCTGTGCTCAACCTTGATGGCTGACATTATAGCAAAAACTAGTGATACAATATTCGTAATAACATCTACTCGAAGTCTGCCATATCGAAGTTATACATAAAGTGCTAGCAGTCATCGGTTAGTATTCGCTGGAGGTGGTGGAAATATGTCTCTACCTTGTATAAACTCATGACCTTCACTACCCAAGCCTCTAGGTGATAAATCTTTTTGTTGCCAAGTCGCATCCGGGTCTCCTGGACACATATGAGAAACTGCAGGGTTCAACCCAACACCCACGTACATATAATGCAGCCCAATGCATGACATCGGCTTTTATAGCCTCATCCACTCTGTCCACCACCCGCTCTGCAACGGTCTGGACACATCAGTAACCTTGTTCAGTAAGCCGTAAGAGCAGTTTACCTTTAAAATGATCGTTGGTGGGATGCAGTGGGTAAGAAGCTCATAGAGCTTTGCACGGACTTCCAAAATGCGAGCTGGCGACTGTTCTTGGACGATGAGATCAGCGACCTTGTGGCAGTACGTTTCCCAGTCTGGTTTGGCTATTTTCAATGAACCTGAAAGATCTGGCCTGCGTGTGATGAGTCGCGATGATAACGACACCAAGTTGAACTTACGATTGCATTTTCAAGGCTTCAAAGACGAGTAATGCTTTGCGCATGTTGCCAGCAGAGTCTTCAGCAATCTGTTGTGATGCCTCTTCAGGTAAATCAAACTTGAGCTTCTTCGCTACATGTTCCAAGACAATTTGCATCTAGAAGCGTTCACCACAAGTTTAGAAAGAGTTGTTTAGTGTTTACTCACCTCTCCTGGGTTCGGTGCAGCGACTCGCATAAGTAGACAGCGACTTTTTATGGGTGCTATTAGTCTGCTGGTACTGTTGGCACAGAGTATTATTCGCATGTTTGACATGTATTTCTCCATCGTTCGACGCAACGCTGCTTGGGCATCACGGGAAAGAGAGTCCGCCTCGTTAATCACAACGACTAACAAAAAGATCAGGTTGACACCTAGTTATTACACCGTTGGATGGTACCTTTGAATCTATGCTTCGCGTTCAAGTCTACCTGCTGTGTCTGCGCAATTTCCTTTAACAAATCCTGAATGACAACTCTGTCATAATTTCCAGCCTCGCTTCAAAGTGCTTTAGGCGAATCAGAAGAGTATAAAATGCCGAACAACGAACCTGGGAGTGATCTCGATGTGGAAATTACTTTGAACAATGTTTATTTCCAGCTTGCGTTTCGAAGGTGAAATAAATACTCGTTGATCATTTTGAGCTGTCGATTCCTATTCATTAGTATCATCTAAAGTAAATCATAGCGCTCTCTCACCTTCTCAACACCACTCCCAAACAGCTGCCTCAAAGTACAGCTGATCCGTGTCTTCTTTCCAGCTCCAGAAGGTCCGTAAAAGAGCATGTGTGGGAAGTCTGCTGACGCAGCCTGTATTTATGACGCCATATTGGATGCATGACCCTAGGATATCCAAGATCCACGTACTAGAGATTTCAGTCGAATGGACAAACTCTGGTGGTAGTGAAGGTCATCCAAAGTCTTTGGTCTAAACTGTGCCAATATAAGAATAGTCAGCCGCTTAAAGAAACAAGCATCTCACTTTGTCTACCCAGAGAGACATCGTTGGAAAGACCTGAAAGTCAAATTTAAAGGGTAGGTACTAGGAACCTCGAGTTGAATGCATCACAGCAGTCGCGTGACGTCACGCGTTGATTGTCACGTATCTGAGTGACTATGCAATTGAGCCAACATGAAGTATGAGACTGTGAAGAGGTGGCCTTTGAGCCCCAAAAACAATGAAGGAAGCTGGCACAAGGCTAGCAATTGCAATGACACTCTCATTGGGAAAACAAGAGTTGCACGCTGGAAAACGGTACCTCCAAAAGCAGATAAGCCCCTATAAAATGAACCTCATCGCGCGTCAAGCTAGAAGGACTCGGAAGTCCGTCAGATATTCCTGCCCCAGACTTCTGAATCTTGACACTCAAACATACAGGGCAGCAAATTACAACTCGGACAGTATCCCAGTAAGGGTAATATCAAGTAGCTTCTACGTCGTGCTTGATCATATCAGCTAACTGTTTTGCGACTTCTCGAGAAATACCGCAACGCTTAGTGAGATGCGTGACCAGATCCTTCCTTCTCACACGCGAACTCCCCTTAAGCAACCCCTTCAGCTTGCGTGTCAACGACACGAAAAGATTATCCCCTCCTAACCAAGCTTGCTTCTGCTCGTCCGCAGTAAATTTTTCAACAAGGTTGCGGATCGTGACGCGCGATTCTTCATAAAGGTTTTTGTGTCTGCCGTCCAATCTATTAGCGGCGGTGATGCACGCATGACCTGCAACCTTTATCTGATAGTTGTCGAAGGCGCCCTCATTTCTCTCCCACCAATCTTCCATCCGCTCTTCTCTTTCGAGGTTCGTGATCGCAAGAACAATGGGAACCTTTCTCTCGCATAGGAATTCGTAAAAGAGTCTGTAATTGCTCTGCAGCGTAGCGGTGATTCTGCCAGCGCGAACGCAGAATAAAAGCAGATCAATGCCGCCCTGTTTATCCAATTGTTTGATGAGCTGATAGGCATTCTCGACAAAATCGAGGTACTCTTTGATCCCCAGTTGTGGTGCCTCGAGTCCAACGGTATCAAAGACTTTGTAAGACGTGTCGCCGAAGCTGATTTTGTACTCTTGCCAGTGCATCGTACAACGTTGCATGTCAGGAGAGGTATGCGCCACCTTCTCTCCCGCTATGAGATTGATGAGTGAGCTTTTTCCTGCTCCCGTATCCCCAAAGAGCACGATACTTTGGTGCTTGGACCTCCTGATCAAATTAGACAACTATGGTACGAAGGATATCTGAAGACTGCACCTTGCACCCGTTTTAGGAGGGATAGGATATTCTCTAATTCTCGGACGCGGGTCCTCAGGGTGTATGAACACTTCAGAAGTCTTGTCATCCAAGTTGACGGTTTCTGGATACTGCAACATACGGGATCGTATGTTAGGTGCTGTAGGTGCTACCTCCGCTCTCGACATAGGGTTGACAAGTGAACTTTGGGCTGCCACCGACTGTCCCGACAATACGATATTCATATGCTTGACCATACTAATCAAGTTAGATAACTATGGTGCGAAGAGTGAAGAGCAAGCACCTTAAAACCGGTTTGGGAGGGATAGGGTATCCTCTGATTCTCAGATATGGATCCTCTGGGCGTAAAAATGCCTTGGAAATCTCGGCATTTAAACTGACAGTTTCTGAACATTGCAACATATGATGACATATGTCAAGGCCTGTGGAGGCTGCCTCCTTTCTCGTCATCAGGTTGACGAGTGACCTTTTGCCTGTTCCCGTCTGCCGACAGAGCACGATAACTTCATGCTCGTTCCTGGTCAAATTAGACAACACAACACGGAGAGCATCTGAAGACTACGCACTTTGCACCAACTTTTGGAGGGATATGGTATCCTTTGATGCTCAGATGCAGGTCTTCAAGGCGTGAGAACATCTTAGAATTCTTGTCATCCAGGTCGACAGTTTCTGGATATTGAATACGGGGTCGCATGTTAGGTGTGGATGCTACCTCCTCCCCTTCGTGAGGTTGATGAGTGACCTATTGCCTGCTCCTGTCTGCCAAACGAATGCGATAAACTTATGCTCCCTACTGTCCAAATTAGACAAATTATGGTACGTAGAGCATATGCACCTTGCACCCATTTTGGGAGGGATAGTAAGGCACTCTGCCACGTCCAGATGTAGGTCCTCGAGTCGAATGGTTTCAACAGAAGTTCCGTGATCCAAGTCAAAGAACTCTGTGCACTGCAGCCGACGCCGTCGCATGTCAGGAGCTGTGGACACTACTTTCTCTCCCGCCAAGATGTTTAAGAGTGAGCTTTTGCCTACTCCAGTCTTCCGGAAGAGCACCATGATTGTATGCTTGTTCCTTATTATTAAATCAAATGATTGTGATACGAAGAGCACTTGAAGACAGCACACCTTGCATCCATGTTAGGAGGGTCAGGGAACGCTATGATTCCCATATACAGGTCCTCGAGTCGATGAAAGAACGTAAGACTTGAGATCTTGTTCCTGTCAATCAATTGGACAAATGTGGTACGGAGAGAATCTGAAGATTGTGCACCTTGTTCCGATAGTGGTATATCCTCTGATTCTTGGATGCGGGTCCACAAGGCATAGAAATGCCCTGGACGTCTTGCTATCCAAGTTGACGGTCTCTGGCAATTGCAGTAAATGGCGTCGCACGTCTGGAGTTGTGCGTACTACTCCATCCCTCCTGATGATATTGACGAGAGAACTACTCCTTGCCGCTGTCTTCTCGACGAGTAGGATACCATTGTTTCTACTCGTCAGTGTTGGTTCTCTGATTCTCAGATGCGGGTCCTCGAGTCGAATAGGTTCGAACGGCTCGGAAGTCTCGTCATCTGAGTCGACAATCTCTGAGCGATGCAATATACGGCATCCTATGTCAGGAGCTGTGGAAACTACCCTACCTCCCACTACGAGGTTAATGGGTGAACCAGTCTCCCCAGCGAGTATGGGATCATTGTGCCTACTAATCAATGTTGGCAAAGCACGACACGGGGAACATCTGAAAACTACGCACCTATTACTGATGTCGAGAGTGATAGGGTACTCTTTGGTTCCAATATGCAGCTCCTCGAGTCGAATGGTTTCGATCGCCTCAGGTGTCTCTTCATCAGAGTCGGTGGTCTCTGAACATTGTGACATGCAGCTTTGCGTGTCAGGAGCTATTGGCGCTACCTCATCTCCAGCCGTCGGGTTGGTGTGTGAACCAACGCTTGTGGCCGTCTCCGCAGCGAGTATAATACTTTTATCATCGTTCCTACTCATCAATGTTGTCAAAATACGGTACAAGGAGAATCTAATGACTACGCACCTTCCACCGGTTTCGGGAACGATCGAGTATTCTTTGATTTCTATATGCGGGTCTTCAAGTCGAATGGTTTCAAACGCCTTTGAAATCTCGTCATACAGGTCGACAGTCTCTGTATGCTGCAGTGTCCATAGTCGCAAGTCAGGAGCTGTAGACACTACCTCCTCTGCCAGCATGTGGTCAACGAGTGAACCAGCACTTGCCGTCTCCCCAGCAAGTACGTTATCTTTATGCCTTTTCCTGCTAATCAATGTTGATAAAATATGGGTACGAGGAGTATCCGAATGAACCCTTCCCAACAGGCGGCACTGCTCAATAAGTTGACAGACGGCGTGGTATGACTGTTTGTGGCGCTGCTTGAGCGTATCCCGTGCATATTTGTTAATAGTCGCTGTGGTGATACATGCGTGACCAGCAAAGGTCATCCCGAAGTTTGAGATGGATCGCTCGTTATCCCTCCACCATTCTTCCATTTCTGGTCCTTTGTCTTCTAAATTTGTGGCGACAAGAACGATTGGAACTTTCTCCTTCACTTCGGAGCGAATTAAATTGTAGTTGCGGCAGAGCGCCTTCGTCACTCTCACACCCCGCACACAGTACATGAGGAGATGGATTTCAGTTTGCTTCATAAGATCTCGAAGGAGCTTCTTCAGAAACCTTCGAGCGTCCTTGTCGGAGACTTTTCCTTCAGGGCCCTCACCAAGACCTGTAATCTGATTCAGTGACACACACCCAAGAGCGGCGAACTACACTGACCGACCGTATCAAAAAGCTTTACCTGCAAGGTCTTGTTCTGAATTGAAACGTCATACACATTACTTTCAGTTGTACATCCCACAGCGTCACAGGATGTCAGCGCCACTTGCGTCCCGGCGATCAAATTGATCAAGGAGCTTTTACCAGCGCCCGTTTCTCCAAAAATTACAACATTACATGTTTCCGTATGATGCGAAGCTGCACTCGGACTGTGGGTATGTAGCTGGCTTCGGGTTGGCTTTATATTCAGGATAGGTAAAACACCACTCACAGGAGGTGGTCCTCTACCAGGAAATGACGACATTGCAAAAATAATTCTACTGCAGACGAGATTCAGTAGGGGAAAGAGGCTCTTGACTTGCGTGTTCGGTGTTGTTCATGTACCAGTAATATACCCCAGCTCGTTAGAACAGATGTCGATACGGTCCAAGGGCCGGATATGAAAATCCCCATAACGCATGGATGCAACGTGTTTGTGTGGCGTGACAACCATCCTGCGTATCATCACTAGGCTTCGCACACGCTCAGGCTAACTGGTCCCTGGGGTTGGCCTTCCTGCAGCAGTACTGGATGATTGATTCGGCTCTTATAATACGACTGGTGGCAGAGTATTGGCTATAGGGAGTATATTTAGCAACACATTCAAGGGGATTATGGAGACAATTCATTACATGGAATGATCTAGATAAGACGAGCGCTGCATACCGTGACAACACTGGCACAGCAAAGCGGTGCTAGCGCTTCGAAGTCACTGGCAGGCTAACCTATAGTGACTCCAAGCCTGGGCACCTTGAATAGGCATCACTGCAATGCATTGATCAAGCTTGCCCCATTCAACTTGAACTAGCTGAATAGGCTGGCGCTTTACTGAGTGCTAGGTTGCCGCTCTTCATTACAATATGCATGATGATTGATTCGACGATCGTTGTTCGAGAGAGAACGCGGCAGTTACCGCATTATGATTGGTTTTCAGAACCCGATGCATCCTAGAGTCGCGGACTCACCGGAAGCTGCGACCCGTTTATGTATAGGTATATGAACAAGTTATGATCATTATCTTCATTCTACAAGGAAGACTAGTTCCCCGCCATTAGTATCACTTGAATATTGAATATTCATCATGATTCAGAATGCCATCCGTCATGACATTTATCCCAGGTCAGTCTTGTTGAAACAGTATAGATACTTCATAAAATGACATCCTGTTCATAGTGAACCAATGATAAGTCAACAAGAGAATAAGAGGGAGTAAGTACATGGATACTAAGACGCGAATTGGAAAATGTTAACAATGAGTGAAACCGATGGTCAGGAACAAATAGTAATAGACAAGGAATGCATATCGTTTAATAAACCAAAATATCCCATATACACATGTACAGGAGCCACGAAGAAAGTGCCACGCTACCCTGGAACGTTACTTGCGGCTTTATCACTTCCATCTGAACTGGCATCTTTGCTGCTGAGGTTTCCACTGCGGGTGGTACGCTCGGTGTCCTTAGGCCCGCTGGATGGCGAAGTGTCAATGTCCGGAGCATCTTCACCGATATCTTTGGGAAGTGCAACGCTGCCTGCGACAATTGAGGCCGATACTGAAGTGACAGTTGCCTCGCTTCCAGTAGAATCCCTACGAGGAGCGACACCACGTGACTTGGTCGTCCGGCGTTCGGGCCGTTTTTCTTCCGGAGGGTCATCAGGTGCAGGGGAAAGAACAGAATTATCAACAGAATAGGGAGGAGAAGGCTCTCCGGCGGTAGGAGTGTGTGCCTTTGCATTGGCAGCGGAGCTCCTTGGGTTGCGGGAGCGCTTCGCAGGATAGGTCGCGTCACCGTCATCAACTTCTCTGCGCTTTCTTTTGTTTCCGCCTCCAGCAGGACGCCTCCTACGGGAACTAGGTTTTTCCTTGAATTCTGGCTCGGGGGCAGGGGCAACATCGATGAAGGGGACGGGGGAGGGAGCTGGTTCATTTGCGTCACGTATTTTGGGCGCGGGGCGACGTGCACGATTTGAAGATCGACGCGTGGGATCATCCATTATTACTGCCGGCGCGGGGAGCCCGAACGCAGTTGGATCCAAATCGGGGAGAGATAGGGCAAGACGACCAAGAGGATGATAAAGTGGCAGTGATGGTCCAGTCGTCCATCTCTTATGTCTCTTAGAATGAGTGGATTGGTGGATTGTCCAATGCTGGAGGGATTGAGGAGAGGGAGAATGGGTTGACGAAGATGCATGAGAGCCAATTGATGGCACCTCTAGATTGAGAGCGGTTGTCCCTGCGGTAGGGGAGGGATACGTGATTTGTGGCTTCCAGCGGATCGAAGTCATGGATAGTGTCAATTGGTGACGCGACAATTGGTGGTGGCTGGCGAATGATCAGAATCCTCAGAATCTGCAGTAGAGAAGAAGGCTCACGAAAGTGAAACACTGTTATGGTCGCATGCCACGACGAGTGTGCGTTGAGTGTTCTGATGATGTGCTTGAGCGCCAATTATTGCACAATGATCCGAGGCGTATCAGTACTAAGTGGTAGATATCGTCGGTGAGCTACTTGATATCTGGGATGGCTGAACTGGCACACGGAAAGTTACTGTGTGCTGGACTTGTGCTGGACGATGCGGTATACTGAGATACACGAAGCTAGTTATCAAAACTAGTAGTGAGCACGGCTAATGTCCGAACTCAGTCTATGCTGTCACAGTACAGCTGACCGGCAATAGTGTATTTGCCGGATTATGTAATGATGGCAGATGAAAATCGTTTATCTACTTCAAGTTAGGTTTTGCAAAGTACTGCCATGAATGTCTTTAGCCAATTGCTCATCGCAGCTTTACAAATCCAGTGGACGCGCATACTTCAGAGTCATCATCAGTTGTAGGCATCAATATACCGAAATGAGCAAAGAATCAGCCTCCTTCAAGTTCGCGAGTATGAAATGTAACAACGTTCTAACACATAACAGTACAGTGCAGCAGTAGCAATACAACCAATCGCCAACAGGAGTTAAGGAATATCTATACTCAAAGCCCAGAAAACGAACATACGTCGTGATGCCTCGCGGTGATCAAATACTACCGAAGGTCATGAGTCGCTGACGGATGTTCAATAGGCGCTCTTTTCTTGTCGAGAGCATTTGGCGTTTCTGAGCGATGGAAGGATCTTCGCTGACCAACTCCCTCATACGCTCAGAGAAGTTGGGACTAGATGCCGCATCGGTCAACAAGCTTGTAAGAAGGCTCTGCGAAAGTTGTTTCGCCAGGGCATGATGGAGAGCATGCTCAATCGTGAAAGGAATGTGGTCAATGATGCGCTGCTCGAAGTGATAAGCGCATTGAAACGGAGATGATGAGCAAGACTCGCCTTGTAAGCAACGTGATAATAGGCTCGAACGTCAGCCATCACAATCAGCTCTTCCTCAAATGAGTCGGGAGGTAACAATCGTGCAAGATCTGAAACCTGAAGACCTGCATACCCTGCTTCTGCAAGAGCCCTCAAAGCTTTGGTCCCGTGCGTCTCCCGCTGGCCATGATCATTCCAAGAAGGACTGTTCCACGAGGCAGGAATGTTACATTCGCCATGTGAAGTTTCGTGAACCTCGGGCGGGACCATGACCATGTAAAGAGAAGGTCTACTCCGAACAGTCTTGTAATGAGCCAGCCATCTTTCGCGGAGTGTCCGAAGATAGTGGGTGTTCTGAGTATAGTATGGAATAGTTTCCAGATCCAAGGCTGTTTTGACAGCATCTTGGGCGCGCGCCTTGCAGGTGTTAACCTGAATTCGAATCAAATTGCTAATTTCAAAGACAACTTAAACCCAGACAACGATGGTCGTAAAGAATCGATGCTTACCCAAAATATTCCTCGAGAACTTTGAAGCGTCCAAAATGGGTGCTTATGAGCGTGTCAATAACTTGATCAAGCACGTTGTTGACACCGGCGAGACAGCGCTCAGACGGAGCAACCCAAAGTTTGGTGAATTGATTAATGAGGTTTGCCTTCGCCTGATATGGCACGTTGTTCGGAAGCTCCCATCCAATTGCCCTTGATGAATGGTTGAGCTGCCGCCCAAATGCAACAAAATGCGAAAACAAACTCGTGGATGACCCTACGGATATCATATATGCCCATCGCTTTCACGCCGGGGTCTCTCTCAGTAAGAGTCATCTTCCCTTCAGTATCATCCAGTGGAACACAGTCTTCTGGTTCATTGAAAGGCCTAAAGTCAGGAGCAGTGCCGCGTATATCCCTCTTGAAAACGGCATAGAGAGCACGATTCCGCTGTGCAAGACGTTTGTCTTCGTGACTGCCATTCACAAAACTTTTGAAGTCATCGCAGAACGTATTAACTCGTTCTAAAACCTCGATTTGTGGGTCATTTTCAAGTGGTGGGGGCAGTTCATCGAGGTCCTTTGTACATTTGGCGAGGAGTGTATCGACATCTTCTCTGAGACACGGTAAACTATAAAAGATGTAAGCGCTTCATAGTGGATCAGCTAGAACGAGGTCTACGTACGCGTCCTCGATCAATTGAATGAGCAGTTGGCTTATATCGGATACAAAACCCGGAATTCCGAAACGACGACGGTCGATCACATCCTTCCAGGGCGACGTGGTGTCGAAGTACTCAGCAGCACGCCTTTGCGATTCAGCACGAGACAGGCGTTGTGCACGCTCCGCATCATCGGGAAGACGCACGCAGTAAAAACCATGTCTTAGTGTGTGTTCCTCCGAACGACCGTCAATGATTTCTACCCATTTGTGACGCTGGTTGATAGCTCCAGCACCGAGCGTGTCAGGCTTCGTAAGTACGCCTGAAGAACTTTAAGTCATTTATCATTTTGCAGTGCGGGTGACTTGCCGATTGTTCGCTTTCCATAAGGATCCGCGGCCCTGGCGAGACTCATGGATTGCTGATTCTCCATATCATCTAGTACCGCGTCCATCAGTTTAGTAAAAATAAATCTCTAGTTCATACGTACCACTCATGGGAATCGTAGTCAATATGATAGTGTTTTTTTTCTCGATATAATGTTCCGCCAAACCTTTCACCAACGTGACCATTTCGGCTTCTTCGTTTTGTATCAGGCCTTCACTCCCCATCAGATACGTCGTCTCAATCTAGATGGGGATATATTTACCAGGTAGATCATAGAATGACAGGTCAGTCGCATCGGGGTCTTCAATCGAGACGCACACCACGTTGCGGGAGAACTTTAATGTATTTTTGATGTTCTTGAGTTCCTCGATGGTCTTTGTATGGAAAGTCGAAGAAGGAACGTTCGGGTTCAAAATGGCTGCCTGAGCACGACGCAGCCAAACTTCGAATTCACTTCTATTAGTGATCGTTCGGCCAAATTGCACATTAGTAGGCTTTTGGAGGTCTAGGCCGTTGCTATCGAAACCGATACGTAGGGTGATAGTGCAGGACCACGATGTGGCATGGCTAGACATGTTACATTCCATAGGGCATCTGTATGTGGTAGTATGAGCATACCCGCAATAGCTAGTAGTTATTAGGGTCACCTTGTACACGTTCCACTATCTCTTGGGACGTTGATCTTCACCGGAAAAAAATAATGAATAAAGGGATAAAAGGACAAACTATCTCCAACGTACCCCACTGACCGCCTCCACGAGTGAGCTTTTTCCCGCTGAAATTTCAGATTGAGTATAGCTGTGGGTGCAAAGGGAGGTAACCACAAACCGGATTGGCCGCCAATTACGACTACAGACGGTAAGGCGATTAAGGCGTCGGCACTGTAAGAGGCAGTGTGAGCGATCCGAGGTTACAATCAGATCCATAATCACTCGCCCCATCGACCGCAGGTCAACCATCATCTCCATAAGTTCCCTGCGCCTGCGGGCATAGTCGGTGGACGATATACCCACTTCCTCCCATGTCTCTGGAGGGCTTGCGGAATCAGAGAGGGAAGGAAGAGACGTTACATCAAGGGAGGATTCGGTCGAGGGCTCCGTCGTTGCTGCTTGTTTGCGTCTATTGCGAAGTAAATCCATGGTAAATTGGATGTTAGAGGCGTATTGGACACAAGATCAGAATTACCTCTGTTTTTATGCGCCGGCTTTCGACTCAGAGGCTCCTTGGATGGGTGTCAACGTACAGTACATCACGGCCACAGTTCGAAGTCGTAATCCACGGCATGATGGGAAGAGAAAGCGCCTTCATACGTCCGCACATACACCTGTTAGCGACACGCTGTGCATCGTGCCGGGGCGATTCCTACGTACAGTAATATGCACAACCAATCATAAAAGATCTGCGATGACCTTTTCGACAAATCTTTTTGTTCTGGCATTATTGGTTTTCATATCAGAGCCTGTCCACATGCAAGAGTACGTGTAAAGAATCACCGGAAGGACACGTGCAAGAGATAAGAAGTTGTTATCATATACATGAGTCTTGTATGACTCAATCATGATGGGTTTTGGTACTTACTATGTAGATTAGATCCAGTAGAGATAGGACGCCTCAGAAAAATATGTTTCCGGAAAGCGGCTGTTGAACAGAAAAGATAGCGACTGGCTTGGATAAGCGAAGTAGCAGACTGTCGCAAGGTAGACTTGGCACCTGCTGCAGTCACCGGATCTTCTAGTATAAGAGTCTGTTAGCTAGTCAGGCCGCATCAGAGAACCAAAGAGTCGTTTATAGGCCGTTTCGCACTAGCGATTACTCGTTCTACAAAATAGTTTATCACATCTCGTAATTCCGGAGGCACGCTGCGCATCAGCAAATGTGACTTCAAGTTGGTTCAAAAGCGCTCACAACTTGATGCACATGTGTTAAAATAGTTAGCTCAGGTCAAGTGTTCGTAACTTCCATTTTTGGTTAAGTTAGTACAATCACAGTTTGTGACCACTGCAGCCTGCTTGCACTAATTGTATTTTTTGTTTCGTTGCGGCTCAACTGCACCACGTCGTCTATATTATTTTAGAGATTGAATCAAGTCCATGTTATATTCAGAGTGCGCTACCAGTGAAGTCTCAAGCGTTCGTAAGTGTCCGTAACACGCGTAAGTTAAGCGTGGTTTTGCAAATGGCAGTACGCCTGCCCTTACTTGACAAACAAAAGATCGTCGTAATCCCGCATGGGCCCCTTGATATCGGACGTCTCAAAATTGAGGCACGACCCAAACACAACTAACAACGACCTAAATACTGAGAGAAAAGACCAGCACGACGTTAGAGAAACAAAGTCCGGCAAAGTTCAAATTATGACTAGGTGTTATGTAACAAGCAAACGTGCGTACACAACGAGTCTCGTGACCAACGATTACTAACGACACTTAAGGCAACAACTCATAACGCCAGTTGATCAGCAAGTCTGCGGTACCCCAGTGGTGTATAAATCGAGTGCCTCCAAAGTACTTCTTTACGAGGTCCCAAGAAAATCCATGCGATCCGGATGGACATGAAGTACTAAGCTCCACTGACCAAGAGTGGGTCTTGTTCTTTGCACATACATGAGCGTTCATTTTCAACAATTCCTCTAGTGGTCTGTCTTTGCTGATGAGCTTGCCATGTTCATACCGAAGACAGACTCAGATGAGGACACAGACGAACGATTCAACGTCATGCGCGTACACGTGCTCGACCTTGCCTGCGATGTGTAGCTTCTGGCGTGAGAAGGTTTACCGTCATGATTGGTACCGTTCCTGTGCGCTCGCTGGGACCATCATATGATAAGTCGTAGTCACTAAGAACACCTATGAATTGACTGCGATACCCCATGAGATTGCTAGGGCTGACATTTCAGTAAAGTACGCCTCCCTTCCAGAGGGCGCGATGGCCTGTGCCAGGAGTAGTGGATGAATGCTAAAGAGCAGGAGAGAGAAAGAAAAAATACCTACGCTTTACAAATTGCCACCATGCAGCAAGAACTCCTTGCCGGAAAGCGTGGTAATCGAGATAAGTTTTCTGAACACGATGATGTACAGGACACAGTTGCCCTGTTTGACCTGTCCGGCGTCCCCTAGTGCGATTCTGATTTTGGACGTAGTAAATGTTCCTTTGAACTCACGGAACTAGACCAGCTCTAGGACGTGGCCTCGCACATCCGGTCGCGGATCTGTTTGAGCAATCTTGTAGACCTCATTGAGGATGTCCGGCTCGCTTTGATGCGTCTCTTCCGGCCAATAGAGTTTTACAACCAGTTCAGGGGTTTTGTTGGGACGGTGATCGTGCCGCAGACCTGATAGTGCCTTCCCTGGAAACACAATAGTTGCAACATACACGTCCGTGTATACCGAAATGAGTCTATGACAAACTCATCAGACTTCACATCCAATTCCAGGTCGATTTCTGTATCCTCAACCATCACCTTACCCGAATATTCAGGCTCAGGCTCAAATACTCCGTTAAGGCACCATTGTTTGTGTCACATCCGCTGAATGATGAGAAGTAAAACCAACAAGTGTCAAGCGTGGACTCGATGAGTGAAGTTGATGAACAAATTGTAATTAAAAAAATTGTAGACCAGCACCCCGGAACGAGTTTTCAGTTTGACGCCAGGTCAACAGCATCATCAACTTACTGTTTAGTATAAAAGGAGATGACGTATCACCGCGCGATATGAGTATTATCTCCGCGACGTACAGGCCATTCTGGATGATAGGGATTTTCTTCTTCAAAGTCAGAGTTGTTGTACCTTTAGGCACATCAGTAGTATCGGGTATGATAAATGAACATTTTCTATAGGTCTGTTGACGTTCCGCGCAGAAAGAACTGATCTGCTAACTTTCCAGCGGTCCTTCAAGTTGAGCTTGAAAGCTTGACTGCTCTGATTTACAAACCTCAAACTCGGCTGCTTCTGATCATTCCCTGAACACACAAATATTCAAGGAATCTAAAGATCTTGTCAGGAATCGCTGTCTGTCTTCCACAATCGGGTTGTTCGGTCTTTCCCTTGTGAGATCGAAGTGAGAAAAGAGGACCAGTCTTCTCCCTCAGTGAGCCTTGTACCTTTTTTCACCAAGTCAGATAGTTGGTCCTCAGAATTCATAGATGCCGTTGGGGTGAACACCTGCGCTTGATCTATTCCAGCCTGGGAGCCTCCACAATGGGTACTGTCTGCAAGCAGATCCCGACGGATAACAAATGGGGTGAAGCGTAATTCGGTGCGAAAGTATGCATACCTGCTGCAATTACGCCACCTTTGGATGGGTCGTCCATTTTTTTGCAGAGTTCTCGATACTCAATCATTGCGAAAGTGATGTTAACCAGCAACGATTGACAGGCTGCTGAGGAGACATGTATCTGGGCAGGCCAGTATATCATGAGCATATCTGGAAAAGTCCCTTCCTGTGTGAATAATGGACTAGGATGGGAGGGGTTGTCAGCTTAGACTCGCCTTTCTGAGCCGTCACTAGTGATTATTATTAATGCTGCGATGGTCCGAGAGGGAAAAATTATTGACGATTCAGCATGACGTCTCTCAGACTTCCGGCGCTTGTTCATAACTTTCATTTGAGGCTGAGTCCGACATGGCCAGGAACAACAGCTCGATGAGAATGACTGATGAAATTGCCAGAGGTAGCGGCCTTTGCCGATAAAGCATAATATATGACTATGTGGAACCTTACTCGGAGAACAGTAAGGAACACTGAATGAATCGGACGAAAGTAACAGGACGAAACTGTGGATCTTTTAGAGCGTGATACTAATGGGTAGATGATGGTAGGTATGAGACCCGAGTCTAGTCTGAACAGTACAGAAGTCGCGGGATATAAGGGGATGGATCACATGACGTTTGATAAGGTAAGCATGTAGTAAGCAGCCAGCTTACACCCTCTCACTCTCCGAAGCATTTTCTCCGGCGTCTTTCTCTCCTTGCGTCAAGTCTTCTTCGTGTAATGAAACGTCTTCTTCAGACCTCGTTTGAGCGTAGTTTGATGTGGTTTCTTCAGCTCTCGTTTGTCTTTCGTTGTACTCTTGAAGCACTTGTGTTTCTTCGAGCTCTTTACCCGGCACCCAGACGTCCGCTTCTGGACCGTAGCCGCGCCAGCGAACGAGATATTGGCGTCCGCGTCCCCGTGTTCTTCTATCCAGGA
>JABCPU010000317.1:0-78933 GCA_016800925.1 Suillus spraguei | reverse complement strand
GCAGTGGTGGTTGACTGAAGGTAATCAGAGGGCGTGTTGCTTCTTATAAGCATTCAAGATTCGAGCGGAGTTCTTCAAGTTCTTTTCTGGGAGCCATTCATTATCTCCCGATGAATATCCTTTCCAGGAGACAAGATAGCGTCGCGAGTGCCGGTTCCTTTGTGGGAAAGGATTGCTTCTATTTCATATTCTTCTTCTTCTTTGATGATGTCAGGTGGTGGTTTGGGGAAGTTCGGACCGTGTACGTCCGTTTCGCTATAGGACGATAGGATGGAAGCGTGGAACATAGGGTGGATTTTCCATTGCAAAGGGAGTTTGAGTGTGAATGTGATGGGTGATAAGATGTCGATAATCGGGAAAGGTCTGTATCGCTTTGGCGCAAGTTTCCTTGATGGGAGTTTGAGTCTAAGATTGGCAGCAGATAGCCAAACCTTATCTCCGATCTTCCATGGAGTGTACTTATCTCCTCAGGATCGTTCGGCCATTGTTTGCATTGCAATGTTATGGCAGGCAATTGCTTCTTCTCTTATCTTTTGCAGAGATCGTACTCATCTTCTGCTGCGGGACTGATGAATTGGGGATAAGGTGAGGGATAGCGCGTGGTTTGTATCCCATCATCAAATAGAAGGGTGACGCATTCCTTGCATTGTTTTCGGTGGTTGTGGACGAATTTGGCGATTGGTAGGTGTTCTACCCAATCTTTGGGATTATTGCGGCAGTAGATGCGTAGATATGTTTCAAGTTCTTGATTAAGCCTTTCCGTTTGACCATCAGTCTGAGGATGATAAGCCGTAGATGGAGTGATGACGTAGTCAAGAAGTTGGGCAAGCTCCTTAGAGAAGCGAGATAGGAATTGCGGGCCTCGATCCAAGATGACTTTGTCATGGAGTCCAAATCGTCGGTAAACGTGTTTCAAGAATAGTTTAGCAACGCCTTCGGAAGTGATGGTTTTCAAACAAGGGATAATAATTACCCCCTTCATAAGGCCATGGTCTACCACGACCATGATACTGTCAAAGCCTCCGGACACCAGAAGGTCGGTGATAAGATCGACGGAGAGCTGGGAAAAGGGGCGAGTCGCAGAGGAGGGAATCGGGGTAAGTGGAGGCCGAACAGGGTGAGTATCGGCTTTCATTTGCTGACAAAGGGCGCAACCCTCAACGTATCTCCAATATAAGAGCCCATAGCGGGCCACCATGCTTCACGTTTAACGAGTTCTTCAGTTTTGAACCTACTGGGATGTCCCGCAGTAGGATGATCATGATACCGGTTCAGGATATCAGGACGATGCACCGGTGGAATGTAGGCACGATTTTTAAAATAGAGGACGTTCTCCTCAATCTTCCAGTCAGAGAGTGCTGATTTCATTGGGGGAGACATATGCCATCGAGGGCGTCAGATGCCGTTTTGAAGACAGGGTCGTCAAGGGGTCTGAGGATGATAAGACATCCTTCGAATTTGTATCAATAAGACGAACGAATAGAGCATCAGGGAGGAGTGTCTGGTCCTCGTTATTGTCCTTGCCGGAGTCATAGTCGGGCCGGCGGGATAGTGCATCAGGTACTGCTAATTTAGTACCTGCAACATGATGCAATTCAATGTCATAGATAGACAAAATCAATTGCCAATGGGCTTGGCGACGGGTAAGCTTCTGTGCACTTCTAAAGTATAGAAGATTCTTGTGGTCGGTGAATACCAGGACGGGGTGTGGGTTTCCTTCAAGATAATGAGCCACTCGTTCAATGCTCGTATTACGGCAAGCAGTTCCCGATCGAAAATTTGATAATTGCATTCTGCAGGGTTCAAAGATTGTGAGAGATATGCACATGGGTGATAAACACCATTCTCATCAGTTTGCAAGAGAACCCCGCCAGTTGCTACAAGCGAAGCGTCAGTAGCAATAGCAAATTGTCGGGAGGGATCAGGGTTACGGAGTACCGGTTGGGAGGTGAAGCGTCGTTTCAGTTCTTCGAAGGTGTCCATACATTCAGTTGACCAATCAAAGACCTTGTCTTTCTTTGTTAAATCGATAAGAGGTCGGGCGATGTCAGAATAGTGGGAAATGAACGTGCGGTAGAAGTTGCAAAAACCGAGGAAAGACCGAACATCTTTTACAGATTTCGGGACTGGCCATTCGGAAATTCCCTTGGTCTTGGCGGTATCCATAGCAACTTGTCCAGGACGAATTATCATTCGAGGTATTCCACTTCTTCTGCATCGAAGGTACATTTCTCCTGTTTCAAGAATAGATGTTCTTTTCGTATCTTCATCAAAACCCGTCGTGTCCGTTCATGATGTTCTGCCATGGTTGTAGAGAAGATTAGGATATCGTCCATATAGATAACCATCCATCCTTCATTGATCTCCTGCTGGAAGGTACGATTCATGTATGCTTGGAAAGTTGCCGGTGAATTGCAGAGGCCAAAGAACATGACATTTGGTTCAAAAAGGCCGAATTCCATAGTGAAGGCAGCTTTCCAGCGATCATCGGGATGGATGCGAATATTGTTATAACTGGACCGGATATCCATTTTGTGAAGAACTGTGCGTTATGAAGGCGTGCGACAAGGGAGATAGGGAGTGGGAGTGGATAAGCGTTCTTGACTGTCCAATCATTGATGTAGCGATAATCTTGACAGGGACACAATTCTCCACTCTTCTTTCCCACAAAGAAGAAGCCACTGGCTTGGGGTGACTTCGATTCTGAGATAAAACCTTTCGCAATGTTTTCATCGATAAATGTTTTGACGGCAGCGCATTCTTTTTCCGATAGCGGGTAAACCTTAGATGTGCGGGGAATTTAACCGGGTTTGGTATCGATCCGATGATCAATTCCAGGTCGTTCAGGAGGTAGTTTGTTTAATCCGTCTTTTGCAAAGACATCTGCAAAGTCGTGCAAATAGTTCAGGACCAATTCTTCGAAGGATTTCTTTTTCTTTTCTTTCTCATCCGTGGCGAATTCCTGAGCTTTGTTACTATATTTTGGTGGAGGAAGAGGGATTGTGGAATAATTGGGGAGTTGTTCGAGTTGCGAAGTTCCATCTTGTGTGAGAGGTGTGTCCATGGATACTTCTTCTATGATTCTCATGCATATTCCATCAGTATCATATTCCACAAGAAATTCCCCATCTCCGAGTTCATAAGAGGAAATTTCACGTACTTCTGGCACATGCCAGACGTCTTGCATTGTGTTGAATTGGTCATCATCCTCTGTTGGAATCAACAAGGGCACGGGTTCTTCTTTTTCAGGGATTTCTTCAATCGAAGCTGAAAGAGTGTTCGGGGGGACATAGAACTTGAATAATTTCGGTACATTGGTATCTCGTCCTGGTATCTCTTCTTCCGCTTTTCTTTTTCCTTGTTTCTGCTCTTCTATTGGCCGTTGCTCAGTGGGTTCTTGTCCGACCCGTTGCTCGGGTTCGGATTCATTCTTGCGCTTTTCTGCACGGGGAATCGGTGATACTGGTCGTGGCAGTTGTACACGGGGAGTAGGGTCTGTAGTACATGGCATTTGTACTTCTGGTTCGGGGTCTCTGGGGATGAAAGGAGTAATGAGGGATCTCAGAAGTCGGGAGTGTTGCCATTTCTTAGAATGACAATGGAAGATTGGGGGTAATCCATTCTTCTTCCGATCAATATCCATATCGATTTCAATTTCATCCGATTTTGTTGTTCAAGGAAGGACAAGTGTTTCAGCAGCCCAATCTATACTTGGGTTCATTGCACGTAACCATGGGATCCCCAGAAGGATCTGATCTCTTCTTCCTAGTTTGGTGATATTGAATTTTCCATACATGGTTCGTTCATCAATTTTGACCACTAGGAGACAGTAGTGCGTGATTGGTCCTCCTTTGATAAGAGTTCCATCTGCCATAGTAACTCGAAATGGTGTTTTGAGTCTTCGTTTTGTGATTTGATGGAGTTTCACAAACTCTTCGGAAATGAATGTTCCCGCCGCTCCTGAATCAATGACAGCGGTGGTGTCGACAGATTTTAGGCGAGTACGCGAGTGAAGGGTGATAGGGACACGAAGTTCTTTTCTTTCACCTACAGCACGTACAAGTCTTAGTAATACATTAGGAGAAACATACGTCGAATCTTTGTTTCTCCAAGTCAAAAATCCTCAATAATCTGCCTTACAGTTTCTTCGTCTTCTTCTTCTTCTTTGACTTCAGTCTGATGGAGTGGGGTCTTCTTCTTTCTGTCAGGACAGTTATGAATGCGGTGTCCTGTCTTCTTGCATCCGAAGCATTGTCCCTTCTTCATGCATTCGGATCTCTCCGTATCGGAGATTCGATCTACGACCATTGCATTGGAATCACGGTTCAGAATATACCATGCATTTCCATAGTTCTTCTTCTTCTGCTGTGGAGCATGACGTGTCCTCATGGCTTGAAGGCGATGATAGGAATTGTCAATGGAAACACATTGCAGCACAACGTCTCAGAATACTTCTGAGACGTCCCCTAGTGCGAAAAGCTTTGTAAGGATACCCCAACTCAGGCCATCTTGGAAGAATTGGATCTTTGTTGCTTATCAGTGATATGAGCCTTGGCTGCAAGTGCCTCAAAATCAGCGATGTAAGTGTGAAGATCTCCACTTCCTTGTTTGAGATCTCTGAGTTTTGTGAGTGCAGTTCCTTTGGTATCCACTGGCTCGAAGGCTTCTTTGAAGCTTTTCATAAAATCCACCATTGTCCCATAACCAACTTTTTGTCCAGAGGTGTTGGTTGACTGAGCATGATCAAGGAATTGCTCTTTCCAGGATTTGGCATTCCTTTCAGTCATGAAGGACGTTATGAAAATGATCTTCTGTTTGTCGGTAGTGTAAAGCTTTTCATTGATGTCGAAGTGCAGATTGCATGACTGGATAAACTCGTGAGAGTTGTCGCGATCTCCATCAAAACCTTTTGGCTGACCGATCTTGTATTCAAATTCTTTGGTCGCCATATTGGTGATTCATCTGGTGAGTTATACTTTCTCAGTGCCTACACGTGCTGTCTTGCTGTCTGTCAGGGCTTGTCTTCTGTCAGAGGGCTTCTCTTGACAATCTGCTCAGCGTACGCGTACGCTAGTCTGTTGATCTAAGCAATCAGGGTTCGGGGTCGAAGACTAGATAGTCGACGATTAGATAGACTTTAATCTTTTGTTACGACTGGGATGGCGTCACCAGCGACAGTGAAAAGACACAGACGGTCTGCTGGGAGTTCTTACAATGTCCACAAGAGGACAAGGTGAAAGTACAAGAAACGCGTTCCAAGTACGATTAAGGGTCTGGCCTCAAGGACAAGTTGTCATATACCGTATGTTCAGGTCTAGATCAAATCCAATCCATGGACATCCAGACACCCAACCTACACACATCTGATCCACCCATCCAATCCAGTTCACATATCCGATCCACCCATCCACTCCAATCCATATCCATCCGTGTCCATATCCGATCATGTCATATCTGATCGTGTCCATATCTGATCGTTCCATATCTGATCCATGTCCATCCGATCCGGTCCTATCCGATCCGTGTCCATATCGATCCGTGTCCATATCCGAACTATTCCCGCGCACCTGCGCATTACCCCTTTTAGAATATACCTGTGTCTCCAGCTTCTGGGTATCTCTGTGCTTCCGGTTCTCAGTGATCTCTGCCTCCGTCTTGATAAGTATTTCGTACAAGCTTCATCTCCGAGTTCATAGCCTTATGTCCCGCTGTACTTACTAATGTGTTTCCGTATGCTTCAGACATAGCCTCGGACTATCCGTACTTACCCTCCGGCATGTTCCTACAGTATATAAACTTGTAGTACAACTCCTGCAGACCTTAGTCTGATTCATTGTTCCTACTTCTGTATATTCCTTTGATTACTCTGTATCCTGTTATCATGTCTATATAACTCTGTCTCCGTTCTTGCACTTGGGCTCTGGCCCTTGTAAGCTTCCAACTCAGGCCTATGGGATTACTCCCTAGGCCGGAGCTTTGATCCTATGTCCTATAATCTGTTCGGACTTCGTCCATCTCCGTCTATCATCTGTTTCACCTCCGACTCTACCTTTGGTAGTCTTATACTGTCTGTTTCTATTCCGGACCTTGTCCGGAGTAGTCTATACTATCTCTACACCATATCCGGACCTACTCCTCTCTAGTAGCCAACACTTCCTCTAAGATCCACAGAGCTACGCTCATCCGATCATCCGATCATCCGCTCCTCCGCTCCTCCGCTCCTCCGCTCCTCCGCTCCTCCCCTCCGCTCCTCCGCTCCTCTGCTCCTCTGCTCCTCCACTCCTCCGCTCCTCCGCTCCTCCGATCATCCGCTCCTCCGCTCCTCCGCTCCTCTGAGCTCCGGACCTTCGGACCCCTAGTCCTTCGGATCCATCCTATCCTATCCTCTGACATCTATGGATCATCTTTCCCTCCGGAGCTCTGCTCCTATCCTGCCCTGGACTTTGTCCAGCGGTCCATCCTTCATCCGTTCTACTTGGAACTTGTTCCAGTAGTGTTACCATTACTCCCTACCTTCCGGAAATAGTTCCGGCGCATTCCCGCGCTCATCCGGAAGTCCATCAGAGCTCTGTCGAGCTATCCTGCCTTAGAGTTCGTCCGGACCCTCCATCCGGACTCCACCAGAACTCTCCCTTGGACTTCATCCGAAATTAAGGGCACATACTCGGGTAAGGGGCACAGCGTACGAGCTGAGGCCAAGCCCCTTTGACTTACAACCCTCCGGTACAACCCCATGTAAGACCAGGACTTCTTGCTAATCTCCGGTTTTGCATGGTCATAACACAAGTCCGAGAGGTTCTGCGAGAATAGAGACTAAGGCTAAGGAGTGCTTAGTCTTAGAGACGATTCAAGATGATTTAGGTTGGAGACCTAAGCGAAGGAGATTCCAGGTAAAACCCAGTAAGATTAAAGTAAAGAAGTACTACAAGTACACTGTGCTTAAATAGGTAGATATACGCGCACAGACCAAGTAACCGTGAGAATGTAACTGCATATCCTAATAAGGAAGGCATGTATTTGTACAGATGCGTTGAGCATATGAGTCAAGTCATGTGACATGATATACAAGTAAGGAAACCAAGGGAAAATGAATAGGAGCACGTACAACTGTAACAAAGGACATCATGCACGCAGCGGTATCACGCAGGAATAGAAGAAGGAAGCGCAATGATGAAGACAAGACAAGCGGCAACTTGCAATTTTGGCCGTACTTTCACTCTAGTCTCATCTTATGCGAGCGCTCATTTACCTTTACTATATCACACAGGCACTCAATTGACTAGTACTGGAATTTGGATATGGACATGGGACATTTGGACAGGACCGGCAACTCGCTTTGCCTTACTGGTGGTAAAACCACAGGAGAAAGAATCGTATGCACGCGCTACAGTATACAAGCATATGGTACGAAGGAAGAGAGACACTAAGTACTCAGTCACCACACGCTTTCTTGATGCGGTCCAGATAGCCATGAAGATACTTCATGCTAGCAGCCATCTCTTTTATCAGGCCTTGCATCTGCACATACCGCACATCCAGCTTCTGCATCTCAGTGTCAGCCAAGAAGAACAGGTCAGGAACAGCGCGCAGCTCATCCAGCTGTTGCTGGAATTCCGCTTCATCCTCCACGTCAGAGTCCTCAGTGACTTGCCTAGTGACTTCTCCCATATCCATCTCCTCCCCTTCTGTCAGCTCTATTGCCGCTTCAGGTGGACCGCCAGTGGTAACTTCACCACCAGCCTTACCACTACCGCTATCACCGGCGGGAGGCAGCATCTTTGCCACAGACTTGGCCTTATGCTCTACAAACAAGTTAACAAGGTTAGAAGTTAGACATGCACAGAACTTACTACCAAAGTATCTGGATTGGACACAGCCAGTCTTCAGCTTGCGGCATGGCCAGCAGCTATACCCACGCTCACTGGAGCAGAGTATCTTCTGACGAGTGCAGCGCTCACACAGCTTCGAGTACACAATGTCGCCAGGTCTCCTACCAATCCTGGGGCATGGCTTTGGATGCTAGAAATAGCGCATAAGTAAAGGCAAGCGAAAGAGAGATAGCGAGAACTTACCAAAGTACCCTCAGTTGACGCTAAAGGTGCCACAGTGCCCTCCGCATCACCACTGGTAACCTCCTTCATTGGCATGTCTACCACAGCGACTTCCTTCTCCTTGCCCTTCTCATCAGTGGCAGCAGCTAACTTCTCTTGCTCACACTTACTCTTCGCAGCGAGTAAAGCTGCGCGAACCTGCTCAGTCCACTGATCATACACCTTGCTGGCTTCTAGTCCCGCAACATTCTCCGCCGGCAGCAAGACCAATGCCAGGCTATATGTCTTCCCATCCAAATGACACTTCGCCATCGCGCCCTATACCATAGAAATGAGTAAAGACACAGAACACCGCCAATAGTCACTTACCATAGCAAGAGTCCACTCGTTCATCCACTGCTTCTTCTCAGCGGCTAAGTCCTCACAGTCCTCAGGGACGCATTTGGTCAGTGCTTCGACCTTAGTGCAGATAACGGCAAACTTCTCAACCAAGGCAATGGCCTCAGGGCAAAGGTCAGAACCAAGGTCGAAGAGAGACATGCTGTAGCAAAGGCAAGCAAGGTATCATGGGTATGCCAGTCATTTATAGCAGCTCCTCATTCGTAACCGCCGCATAATGCACCTCGTGTTCATCATTATCCCCTTCCCACGATACCATGAGTTCACCGCCAATCACACTTCGTAAACTCCACATACCACACATCACGCCACATGCTTGCAAGTCGCAGGAATGCTAAGTCTTACATACGGTACGTTTGACCAGGGACGGTCAATATTCAAAGTGCCCAGCGGATGTAGCGAGAAAAGTCATGCTGACCATCAAAACCCTGTTTTCGACAAGCCTCTCATTAACATCTGCAGCGGCAACCAAAGAATTTCCTTATAGCGATGAAATAGCCTTTTCGCTCCGCTAAGGCAGAACCGTTCTTCTCCCGTGAACCCTTACCGGATCCTCACGCTGATGCCCTCATGTCCCGTCCTATTCCATCTAGAATCCATTGGTGCATAGTTACCTTGCTTCTGCTGTTACTAAACCTACGGCAGGATTTACCTTACATCTCAAGGGGCCGCTGCACGCTGTGCGCCTCTTTATTAAATACCCTGTTTATTTTCCTTCTTGCTACCGGACTTGCATAATCATCTCATACGCGCTCGCCTATGTTAAAAAGGACTCAACATACATACCGTTACTTTTACTTCCCATTACATCCCTTCACTAGGACTTAGTATCTGAAATGCTTGCTAGTCGCAATCTATTTGCCTTTGAACTACTCTCCATTCAAACTTCGCTCATTGATTTAACTGCCAGTGACTTTACCACTCGAGGTACTGCGCAACTTTCGACTTCGCTACTCGTAACCGGACTGCGGCCAGTGATCTCGCTGGGTCATTTTCTCTCTCATCTGCGTTCTCACTCATACGGAGTTGCTGCTACTGCTACTGCACTGCCGGTGGTAATAACATTTCCGTCTCGTCCAAGTAACTTTGTTCTTGCTCTTGCTAGCTAACCATTGCCATTGCAGCTATCCTTACCGTGCAAGTACCGCCGCTAACCTCAGAAGTCGGAATTCTCGTTGCCTTATAAGTACTTTGTTGTTTCCTTCGCACTAACTTAGAAGGAATTGCTTCTATTTGCAGTTTTCTTGGGTCAAACATCTCACTCGCACCTTCAGTAGGATTAACGCTGCACTTATACTTAGGCCAGCACTAGTTTCTTTGTTTCAGCGTGATACACAATACCGAGTGCATGATACACAATACCAAGTGTGCGATACACAATGTCAAGTGCATGATACGCATCCCAGCATTGGCAACCAAGCCTCAAATGTTTTTAAGGCCTGGTCAGTAGTAGTAACGGGTTTGTTATCATTAAGGGAGTGCATCATAGAAAGGACGAGTTTAGTCAGATAGCAAGGTATAGGCAATAAAAGCTCCATAGTATGGTACTAGAAAGATGCTAAGTAGAAGAGGGCACAAGATATCAAACAGTAATATTCATATCACCAATAAAAAATTTTCAAACCAGGGATCAATACAAAAGGGGCAGAGTCGGGTAGCAAGGTATGGGCAATAAGAGCTCCATAGTATGATACTAGAGAAAATGTCATATGGTACTAGAAAAGATGCTGGAGGGCACAAGAGATCAGACAGTAATATCCATGTCACCAATAGAACAATCTTCAGACCAGGGATCAATACAAGGGGGGCAGACAGGGCCATCAGGGTCGTGGATACCACGCAAGATGATATCAGATGGTTGGGGCTCTATAAAGTCAAGCAGCATGGCAACACGATGATGTTGAATGCTGGTAGAATGAAATATGCATTGAAAGTAAATGACAGTGCCGAAGTGCGACCCAGCCTTGGAAAAAGAGCCAGTCGAGGTGTATTTTGCGGGGTCTATGGCACCAGTGACAGTTATCAAATAATGTTGGGGAGCTCGTCAATATCTGCATCAGAAATTTTAAAAAAAACTAAATTCCAGGTGAGTGAGAAAAGTTATAGTGAAAGATGAACTAAA
Organism: Suillus spraguei; assembly: GCA_016800925.1. Lineage (NCBI taxonomy): Eukaryota > Fungi > Basidiomycota > Agaricomycetes > Boletales > Suillaceae > Suillus > Suillus spraguei. Next base: position 68,361 of record JABCPU010000317.1, on the reverse strand, counting down.
ATATAGAGATGGGTGAAAGCGAAGAACAAGTGCAGTTTGTAGATTTACCTAATATGGTAATTCCGCTGGCGTAGTGGCACATACTACTTTGATGGGTTGATTTGCAACATGGACCCCGAGTCTGATGGCTGATATCTGTAAGCACGCTGGCTTACCTGAGTTCCCATAATCAGTACATATACTGCCGCTGATGCTGAAAGCTAAGCTTTCAGTATTTCACCTTTTGGTGTAATGGTTATGTGGGCAGCGGTCTGACCATGTTACATATACTTAGCTTTCAGCATCAGCGGCGGTATATCTATAAAGTAAGGGGGGAAAGGTGGGAATGTGCTCGCTAGCTCACATGGCTTTCACTTAGGAACACTTAGCTCAGAATGGAAATTTTCGCATGGTTTTTTTCAAGTGCCGACACAGTTGTCCCATTGTATGATTGCGTGATGCGTGATTGCGTGATTTGGTCACATGACTGCGCAGCTGGTGGAATTTGCCATGGGTTGTCTGAAGCTGGGGTAAAACCAAATTATTAGGATGGAGCTGAGGCCAGGGAGCCAAAGGGAGTGTGAAGTCAAAAGTGAAGCCAAAAAGGAGTGCAAAGGAGTGGAAAGCAAAAAAGGAGGGCAAGCAAAAAATGAGTGCAATTGCAGAAGATGGCTAATAGGAAACTCATCAGGGGCTGGAAGGAGTGGTGGCACCATCAAAAGGCATGGTCAAGTTGTCAATACCTATGACAAGCTACTCCATCAGGCACCAATACCAGGTTGGAAGTTGCCAGCAGGCTGGAAGTGTCCTCCCCCACCCTCAGGAAAAACTTCTGATAAATTTTTGTTAGATTGATTATATTTTGGCTATCAAAGGATCTGAACTTTGTCATTTGAAAAATCATGTTATTTGTTTCAAAAGCTGCTATGATCATTAGGATGGAGAGATGGGGGGACAGAAGAGCATGGGGAGGGGAGAATGAAGGCATGGGAGATTGGAGGTGGGAGGTGGGAGGTGGGAGGTGGGAGACAGGAGACAGGAGATGGCAGATGGCAGACGGGACACGGGACATGGGACACAGGACACGGGACATGGGACATGGGACACAGGACACAGGACACGGGACACTTGCATGATTTTGTTGTGTGACAACTTAATACTGTTGCCCCCTATTAAAACTTGACACAAAATATTTATTCAAGTTAATAGTTTGCAGAGAATAATTTAAAAAAATCAAAATCAAATGCAATGACATGAGGATGAGATGGGCAATATAAACTCACAAAGATGGTGATGTGGTACTTTTACTTCTGTCAAAATATTGGTCAAAGTTCTAATTTATTTTTTATTTCAAAACCTATTATCATTATTGAAGATAATTATTAGGATGAAGCCTTGGCCAAGGAGCAAAAGGAGTGCGAAGCACTCCTTTTGCTTCCTGTGCCGAAGGCACAACGGGTGGTGGACTCGTGTACTGATTATGGGAACTCAGGTAAGCCAGCGTGCTTACACCCTCCCACGTTATCACATCTTTTGTCCCCCCACCAGTCCTGCTCCCAATCGCTAAGGCACTGTGGTTTGGCGTGGGAATCTATCCGAAATGGGAGAGTACATATGGTCACCCCAAGGGCGAACCTTGGAATTTGACCCGGAGCGGGTTGGAACGCCCGACCTCCTGCAAACCCTAAGCTTTCAGTATTTCACCTTTTGGTGTAACGGTTATGCGGGCGGCGGTCTGACCATGTTACAATATCATACCGATGGAGGCCTGAAGGCCTGATGTTCAATACTCAACAACATTGCTATGGTTCAACTACTGGAGCTTAGTAACATTTATCTTTGCAAAGATGCACATGTCTATGCTGTTCGCCATCTCCAGCAGTAACTCACTCGAACCAATACAACTTCTCTCGCTCGCACTGACGTACAATATCAAGGAATTATTGCCGCATCAATGATATCTCTGACGAGGAATGTCATGATGTTAGGTCTGTGGTGTGAAACACAATGTTCAAGTCAAGGGACTTCTCGATGTGCACCATTGGGCCATTGCATGGGAAGTCCCATTTATTGTGCATGCAGGAAGTTACACGAAAAGATATATGAGGATGATCGGAAGCAGCTGTGGTGGAACGGAATGGATATCAGATTTTTGTTGAACGGACGAAATCTTCAACCTTAGGAGGCTGTCGAACACTTCGAGAAACTCAACAGAGAGATGAACCAGATTCAACCTAGACTGCTGGAGGACCATGTTATATATTATAAAGTAGCTAGTAGCTGGTGTGTCGCGCACTTGACGTTGTGTATCGCGCACTCGGTGGTGTATCGCGCACTTGATGTTGTATCGCGCACTTTATTAAAGTGGCATTTGGAGCGTCATAGGACCTTCCCACCTTGAAGAAGATGCGGGCGCAGTTCGAGATTCGACCCTTGGACATTCACGCGCATGACATATTCCCAGAGGAGGCCATCAAGTGCAGCTCCTCTGCGATGGACATGTTGAACGTCCTGCACGGCGAGGCTCAAGATGCCAGGAACACGCATGCGTGAACGTGGACTGTACAGTACTTGATGAGTTTGCTGACCTCAGACTTAGTGCTAGCCCCAAGTCTGTACCCCAGAGACAATCCATTCTGGCACAGTTACGGTGCCGGAGAAAAGGAACGTTTCTCCGTTGTGCTCACCACCGACACCCTAATTGGGAATATAACACATGCCAGGCGCGCATCGGTACCTCGCTTGAGGCGGTGCAACATAGGAAAGAGCGACTCTATGCAAAGCCCATGTAAGTGACTGGCGTTCAGAAGGAAAGAAACGCACTGACGACACTGAATAACGCCAGCAAAGGCGAGAACGGTGGCAATGGCCAGAGCCCCGTCCGGAGGTGGTCAATCCTGCACGGCTGCAGTGCAAGGTATGTTAGCTGTCGAAAGAGCAAATGAAATGCGAGCCTGATACTGAAACAGAACACCCTCCTCTTTCGGAGCTGCCGGATCCTCTCGGGCGCTATGCCTCCTTGATCACCCAATACAACCTTCGGGAGGCTACCGTTGTCGCTCCGAATGTCCGGGAGGGGACGGAAATTTCATTCGCCCTCACGAGTACAATACCAAACTAGCCACCAGCAACGTGGTGTTGGTCGAATGCCAACTGAAGCTGTAAGTGTCTGATTCAGATAGCTGACTTGGCTACTCACGGAGGACGGCCAGCTGGACCATCGCGCCCAACAGGAGAGACAACGCCCAGCCGGAAGACAAGAACGGATCCAGGAGGTACCAAGTCATACTCAAAAGTATGAGGGTGTTGCCCGACGTATCCATTACGGCGGCGAATTTCGCCAACTACTGGACCGATTTGAAAGGGAAACGTAAAGCAACCGACTACGACGAAGGTCCTTCCGCCACCAAGAAGGCCTGTAACGATGGATTGTCAGAAGGAGAAGAAGAAGAGGAAGAGGAGGAGGAGGAGGAGGAGGAGTTCCCCTTGAAGGACGGCCTCGCCATGCAGGTGACGGATTACTGAACTTGGCGGGAGCGAATGGAAAGCAAGGTTTCGTATTTTCGTGGGAATTATCGAGTTTGAGTCGATTGTACTTTACGCAGAAACCTAATGAATTCTGAAAATGTTGCAAGCTTGAAGTTTTTCACGCTGTATCATGTGGACATAATAATGGTTTTCCCACACCAAGGAGTCGGGGACTGGCGCTCGCCGCCGCTACGATATAATATTACAAGGCGCATCAGGTGACCGTGAGCGGGAGATCCATGATCCACCTCATCATCATGTCCTGTGTACATATGAGCAAATGAACCTGGATACTTGGTATCCGTCACTCACCAAGGCGGCCTCAGGTTGGTCGTGACCAACCATGTGCCTGAACAGTAGTTAATCATTGAAACACAAGAGAAGGTATAGATTTCCTCACCCAGATTCGTGAACAGTCACAAAAACGACATTTCCACCGCCAAATCTACCGGCAGATCGGACGGTCCCCGCGACCTTTCCAGAACTCATCGTTATCCACTGCTCAGTGCTGGCCGTAGAGAACTCGTCAAAGAAGATACTGTTCAGTTGTTCCACCCAACGTTCGTTGCCCTGAAATATACCTGAGCTCGTGACAAACAAACCCAAAGGATGACACACGTACCATGTAATTGCACACGCATCTAAGAATGGCGTTAGAAATGCGCTGGTACGATAAAAAGGTTTAGCCTCACCCGTGTTACCAGCGTAGATCAACAGCCTGACACCACTGTTGACCATATCCGTCAGTAACAGTGGCGTATCGTGCATAGAATCACCCTGATTCATGAACGCGTCATTGACAGTTAAGCTGCAGGACTCGAATTCGCGCTCCGGATTCACACCAAGAGCAGCTTTGACTTCAGGATTGTTCAAGTAAGTCTCGATCCAACCTATCTGACGGTAGCATAGAGGGCCGTCTATCTCACGGTTGCATGTGATACGCACATCAAAAGGGTTGAAACCGGATTCTAAAGGGCGAGTTCAGGTGTGATTAGATCTCGTAACAGTGGAACATACGTCGGATGGGATTGTAAAGCTTGAAGCAATACGTCGCAGCATTTGCGCAGGTCCAACGAGTGTTTAATTCGCGACAAATTTTGATCAGGTCTTGACAACGCAGCACTCTGGTCTTCAAGTCAGCTCATTGTGTGCCATCGGGGTCATAGATCGAGTATGGTCCTTGGCAGAGATAATCAGGTATCGACGCCATTTGCACGTAGTTATCGGTCATCCCATTGCCTAACATGATAGAGGCAAGCTTGATCTTTACGATATTAGCGTCGGGCGAAAGACGAAGCTTTTGATTCTGGGTGAAGATGACGTTCGCAATGTTCGGACCAAAGATACCGCCATAACTCTGTGTAGTGATATGGAAAGGTTGAGTGGCGTATTTGGGGAAGCGGCTGAGGAAGAGTTGCATGAAAGCATAGACATCCTTCCCAGCAACAGGGCTAGAGTCGACGACACTGCCATCATCTGAGTACGAATACCCAACATTAACAGGCTGATCAAGAAAGATGATGTTCGCATGGGTATTCCAGCTATGCGGGTTAAACGTCGTGCCAGCGCCCTCATCAGCAATACTACAAGGTCCAACCTCGAACAAAAGGCCAACAGACGAGCTACTTCCCGGCCCACCGTTAAGCCACAACATAAGGGGTGCATATTCCGGAGAGCTACGCGACTCAAAGAACCTAAGACCAAACAAAATCATAATTCAGAATGTCAAAAGACAAAATATGGCATCACAAACCAGAAGAACAGATGCTTGTCATCGGTGATATCGATGTAGCCGGAGTACTGTTGCACCGAAGGGTCGCATAGTTTGGGCTCCGTAACCCTGAGCTTGTGGTCCACAAATCGAGGGTGCTGAACCAGCTCGTCTGGTGTTTATTTCTGTGAGGGTAAACCGGATCAATTGGATATGGACTCACAGGTTAGACCGTGTTTCTTGATGAACTGCTTCCCGTCTTCAATCCACTGGACGTTATCCTCGCCCTTGTCGATGATGCCTTCTACGGCATCCCGCATATGGAAGGGACCACTTTGAACATGACCAGTCCTACCAAGAACAACTTGTGCGTTCTCAGCTCGCCCTGCGAGGATTGCGAGTATGACGAGGACTAGAGGAAGAAGACTGAGGACCTTCGTCATGTTGAAGCTGATGAAAACCTCACTTTGAGTTGGAACGACTGAGAACTCTTCTTCTACTTCAACGTTCCAACACGTGTAATGTTTGGCAGGTGAAACAATCGTGTAACAAGCTTGTTTCGCGTGTGACTTGGTTAATCTCCATGAAAGTGGCCGGTTGTAAGGTCGTCACGGGGAGGGTAGTACACTGACACAGTTCGGGATTCCGAGAGTACAGTAGGTCCCCCGACTCCCACGTTCAAAAGTGAACGGCGTATAGTAACTATCGAAAGACATATTCAATTCATATATCGTATCAGTAATTCTTATTCGCTAGAACATTCAGACAGACCGAAGGTTATCGCCTAATACTATTCAAACGATTTTTGTGAAAATAGTATTTGAGTTTAGCTTGGTAATGCATCCAAGCTTGGAGATATCCCCTCCAAAAACTCCTTGTGTCTCGGTGATCGATTCTGGTTCCAAATCCCGTACACCGGGGCACCATCGCTGTGCGTGGACCGGGATACGTGAACTTGCAGAGGTTTCATAGAATACTGCGAAACACTTCCTCGTACCGTCTCACTGGTCGCCCCACTTCGAGCAGTCAGACTAGTCAAGATCTGACTGGGAGTCTTTTTACCGATCGCGATCCGAATTATTACCATGTAGAAGGTAATTGAGATGATCGGCGTGAGCTAATTGATCAAAAGTCAGTTATTTTTATAACATGTGTTGTTGATGTAATTACCATGTCTATCAAAATGAACGGCCCACTACCCGAGCAGAGGGATCCAGCTAGTGTAGAGAGGAGGACTACGGTGTACAAAACAGCAGAATCCATTATTACACGTATTATACTCGTGGTCATGACCTTTGTAGTGCGAGAGGCAGAGGCATTCCGCTCGATTTTCCAGATCCGATATGCCAGTAATCCTGGAAATTTTCAACAATATGACACCATGGTTTAACTGTGATCAGGTAAAAGCGTGCTTACCCGAACTCGACAAATTTGCTGCAAGTGTCAAGCCACAGAATGCTCCCATGCACTCCATGACCACTTCGGTAGAGCTCACTCCGGTACTGCTGGTTTGCGAATCAGCGTAGACCGCAAGAGCACCAGTGGCTTCAAGGAAATATCAGAGAATGTGACTCCCTGGATTACTGTGACCTAACCTGCGACGCCGCACCACAATATACTTGGTAGGATGATGACCCAGGCAGCTTGCCAAACGACGTAACAACGATAAATCTGCCATATGAAAGGTATTTTTATAGCAAATATAAACTCGCAGATAAAAAGCTGAACTCACTGCCACCGCATCGCCAAGCAGAGTTTGTAGAATGTATATCGAATTTTTGACCACAGATATTGTTTGAGGAAACGTCTGCGAAGTATGCCGCCGGCCCACCTTGGTACGTGTCGCGATAAGTTACCAGACCATATTCGGTCCAAACAATGCCCAAGATTATGTGCTTGGAGAAACGTTTCAGCAAATTGATTTACTGAAGGAGGCGAGGAGCTAACTGCAGTACTCAATATCAATAGCAGGACGGCTGCAGCAGTAATTGGGCGATTGATATCTCGCACGGTACGTTTGTATGTCAGTGCCCACATGGTGCCAATAAACATGAGGACCGAAAAGCCTGAAAAATGCTAGCCGTGTGGTCACCAGATGGACGAACTGCTTGAAATAATCACCATATAAAATGCACTCCAGTGCTGTCGATATTATAGTAGCTGTATCCAACGAGATTGGCAATGCAAAAGCCATGGCAAGAATGACGCTCGGGAATGGCTTGGGGAGATATAAGGGCGTTGCACTCTTGTCAATTCCATGTATGTCATAGAACTAAATACTAGGGACTAAGACCCCAGATCGGCATCTGTCCTGCGGATTCATTTGTTCAGCGATCCGAGGTTTCTATAATTTGTCAGTTGCGTGGGCGCGCCGCGCCGCATGTTTCGGATTCAATTTCAGGGACTCTAGCCGCTTACAAAAGGCCGTGCTGATATAAGTATTGCAGTGCAGCGCGACCGAAGTTGAACCTAGTACGCCAAGGCTTGGCAGTGTTTATTGAAACACTAACCCAACCATGGTGGATACTGCGGAATGACTAGACCCTATCTGGTCTGCCTGGACACAATCCGGATTCCGTACCTTGTAATGTATCTATACGCAAACTAGACTCGGACGCTACAGAAGTCGAAAACCGAATAGAGGCAACACCAGCTGAACATATTTTAGCACCGACTACCAAACTACACATATCCAAGCACCGGCCCAAACTCGATGCTAACTTGACTACTTAAAACATGTATCTATATGTTATTTGGACAGCTCAAGCTCCCTCTAGACTTGAAAGTCTTTTCTGTCTACTACTTCAAGTTACTTTTACTAGTCTTACACATCATATGCAGCCACCTCCCCCGTCACCCTCTGTGCCATCCGAGTCGCTCTGCAACGTCTTTCTTCATCTGACGGTCATGATGGCCAGCTATGCTCCCCAGACATGCCGATATCCAGCGCTGTTTGTCGGCGTAACACATTTCATCTTCATTTATAGGCAGAGACCTTGAGCAAATTCTCACATGTGTGTTACAGCATGGTGAACACCGTCCACTATGGTTATGTCTTCTGGATTTACTTACATGGTTACTGCAGTTCTGGCCTTCCTCGCCACTTGATTTATTGGTCCTTTGTTATGGTATGCCCAAATTCACCCCAATCAGTGCATATATGCGCATGATAATGGTGCACATCCTTGACAGCATCATGAGTACTATGCCTCACGGTGGAATCGTCACCCCCGAAAGTCGTCAGTCACACTTTTGTCACAGCAGTTCACTGCTGCCGCTTTCAAATTCCGCTCGGCAACGCCTAAAAAAATTGTTACAGGTCAAAAATTATGATTGGTTGGTGTGACGTGGAGTATTGTAGGGGATGTGGTTGTAATTATAATGGCTGTATGGTGCAGGAAATGCTTCATGAGAATGAGAACTATGTGGTCCATGATGAGGCAAATGAACTTGATGCTGGTGTGAAGTAAAATGTCCGGAAAATTGCTGAGATGCTGGTATGTTGCTGCGAGTTGGATGTACAGGAGGATTGTAAGGTATTTCATGGCGTGGATCAGGACTATTTATGTTAGAATCATTAGGATGTTCGCGAGAAGAATAATGAGAGCTATTGGCAGGTAGTGCTGGAATGGGTGGAATTTCAATGGGTGCAGCGCTGATGGTAGTTGAATTGTCAGTTGCTGATGTGGCGTTTCTCGCGCGCGTTCTGCCATTGCCAAACAGAGCTGAAAATCGTGGGTTGTTGGCCAGATGAGCATTAGGTGGGTCGGCAATGTACTCCTTGATTCTCGAAGTGAGAGTTGCAACGGTACTCGATAATTGTTACAAGCTCTAGGTTATCACTGTGCGTCCGGTACCGATTCACATCCTCTCTAGCAAAGATGAACTTGCTTCCATCATTCTTCCTTCCACCCCCCATCTGATTACCCTTTTCATCCATATTCCAATGATGCTCTGGCGGAATGCCCTTATATTTGACCTCGAGCTGCTTCCGCATGTCAAAGAACTCCCCAATCGTAGCCTTGTTGAAGTTCTGGCTGCGCTTGGGATCTAGCCCACGTGGTTTTGACATACAAAGAGCAGGGTGCCGGCGTAGAAAGCCATAGTGCCAGTTGTGTCCTGGATAATGACCAGTGAGATCAAAAACCTGAGCACGTAACTGCTTTGGGTGAAGAGGCTTGGCCATTGATGAATTAAGGTTGCACCAGTCGAGAATGGTCTGCTCTTGTGCAGGCGTGAGGATCTGCTGACCTACATGTGCCTCGCGACGTGGTTTATGTTCCCCTGAGTACCGTTCACCCAAAGTTGTGCGAGGTATCTAGTTTGATAAAATCATGAGAGTTATTAAAACAGTGACTCGGAGAGGGCAAAATACTAGCTTACATTATTGGCCAATGCGGCTTCTTTGATGGTCTTGTAGACCTTGGTTGTAATCCCCTGGATGGCAGTCTGGATCCGCTGCTCATAAGTGGGATCACGCGACTCTCGTGATTTGCCTTTTGGGCGAACCATGCCTGAATGTGTCAGCTCACTGAAAAGTCGTCACAGCCAGTCAACAGCCAGTGGTAGTATTTTTTAGAACTCCGCCACGGCAGCGCTCGGCTGGCTGTCACCAGCGTGACTTTGACGGCTTTCAATGAACTTCACCGTTTCTTAATAAAAATTGATCGTTCAACCTCGCAATGAAAGGTGCATGATAGAAACATCGACTCAAGTTCTGAATTGTGTGTAGAGGTAAGAATTGAGTGAGATATTTAGGTCGTGACGACTTTCGGGGGTGACGATTCCACCGTGAGGCATAGTATGTGTCAACCAAGCTTGCGCCATCACCTCCATGAACCCCACTGCGGATGCCAGTGTGTTTAGTCACAAGGTATAATCTTGTACTCGGCATTGCGCTCACTATTGTGTTCTTTTCACCGAGTCTTCTCCCAATATATTCATCTTGCTCGTTGCTCTCAGTCACTTGCTGCTCTCGCTTTCTTCTCTTGCTCGCTGCTCAGACCTCGAGGGGGAAGAGGCTGATCTCGAAAACCGTTGGGATGTCATTTGATTAACTTGACCTATGTATCTACAGCGATTTTTAATATCATACCCGTTTCCACCTACTGCCATCCGTCACTACCCGTCATGAGACCCAGGGGACATATTGCACCTCTCGTTGCTGCTGTCCATACCCTATCTAGAATCTAGATGCAATCCCTAGATCTACAATCTGCCCATACCTAAGAACTCGGAGATATATATTTGGTTTCTATCCACAAGCTAATGCTAAACAATTGATATCACATCTAGCTTGAGTATGATTAGGGTCCCAAAATCACGTCGATCCATAGGTTTTTTAGACTTCGGCAGGTGTACTCGCTCGTATTCAGTTTGAGTACAGCTGATTCTTCTATCTGTACTCTATCAAGATACCGACAACTTCTCGTTTCCAGTGATTGATACCGTCCGTCCGTTTGCACCCATTTACCGGTTCCCTTATTTGACCTGGTGGGATCAGCAGGTGATGATAATAATAGGATCTTTCTCACTTGTCAAGATGCTGCTGATACACTTGTCGCAAACTGCATCGAGTCGAAGTTTTATTCCAAGTGCACCTCACCAGTGACTTATGTAAGTTAGCTAGCCTTGTCTTGTGCTATTACATAAATACCGGAGTACATGTCCAAGGGGTACCTCGATATCCCTCACCTTGTAGAGCACTTTGTAGTTCAGATAGAAATATGTCAGGAGTGTGATCGACACATGAAATAAGATACTGTAATAGTTAGGTATTAAATTCAAAGTACTATTGTGCCTTCACTTACTGCAACGTCCTGTGCTGTAAGTGGACGAGGAGGACCACTTTCGAGAGGTTTTCGAACGACAGAGCCTGTGAGTTGCGAGAGCCAAGGAACTCGATTGACTGTTCGACGGCTGTATTCCCTCACTTGCGCTATGGCCTTCGATGTCATGCCATGTGCGGACATAACAACCCACTACTGCTTCTGCTATATGTGCGCCTCTGTTTGGTTTCGCTCCGACAATAAACAAAAGCGGCTATATGTGTTTTTTCCGAACTCTGGTCTATCGATATGAAAATAGCTGGAAGCAGTGATATTTTAGTATGTTAGTGACAACAGAACAAGGTTTGAACATAGTATTGGTGATATAGGTACAGTTTGGGCTAGTAGCCAGTGCAATATTGTTGTAGAACATGATTAACGTATGAACATCAATGATCAAAGCGAGAACATACCACAATTGTTAAGATAAAGATTCAGCTGGTTGTTTTCCTTTATTCAGACGTTCGGTGCAAGACCCTGTGTTGAGGCGGTGGCATTTGAAGGGGCTGCTTGGCATGGCTGCTGGGGGTGATGGTGATAGCACGATCAGTTCTCATAAAATAGGTTAAAGACATCGCGTTTGTATTGGATGATGCGATGGTGGCAAAAAGTCATGTGGACTTCAACTAGTGATAGTCGACGTCCACATGAGGTATGAAGCAGTGATATTTTAGTAAGTTAGTGACAACCGAACAAGGTTTGGACATAAGGCTCTCGCGAGCTCGCGAGACAGATGCAACGAGAAGTTACTGATGACTCATCCACGTGAATATTTGAGAATTGAAGATTTGAATGGTTGGCCAAGATGACAGTCTGGGAGACAGAGCAACGGTGGAAAGAAAAGACGCGTGAAGCAGACTCTAGATAGAAGATGTTGAGATAATATTGTAATACAGTTATTACAGTAGACTTGCTCATAATGCATACGGTCGGGACCGCCAAAAGTTCATGCATTATGTCCCGCCAGATCCACCCTATTAATTTCGTACTTCATAATGCATACAAGCCAGCATGCCAAGGTTATGCAATATGCAATATGCAATATACATACAATTACATACAGAACATCGTTGGGATCCTGAAAAGTCCATGCATTGTGAAATTTATGACATGCATTATGAGCGAATCAACTGTATATCTAGATGCACATGTAAAACACCTAGAAAATATGGAACATGATTTGAACAGTGCAAACTCCACCTACTTACACCGTTCGCCACCCGGCACACGAAAGGCAATTACTAAGTGAGGAGGGTAGAACTACGAGCACCATTGACGTAGTCTTCCAGTTCGTCCGAGTCGAACAAACGTTTGTACTTAAATTCACACGGTATGCATGGATTGTCTTCATTCAGCCAGTTCTACATACGATGACGACCTTGTAAACAAGGTGATTCTCCTTAACCGCCTTAATAATTTTTTTAAGCAATCTAAAGAACGAAAAGGATACCAGGGATTCGCTGATGCGTATTCATAAAAGCGAAGGACATATAGTAATTATCCAAAGACGTATTCAATTCATATACCGTATCAGTAATTCTTCTTCGCTAGAACGCTCAGACAGACCGAAGGTTATCGCCTAATACTAATAAAACAATTTCTGTGAAAATAGTATGTGAGTTTAGCTTGATAATGCACCAAAGCTTGAAGATGTCCCAGTCAAAAACTCCTTGCGCGTCGGTGGTTGGCTCTGGTTCCAGACTCCGTACACCGGGGCACCATCGCTGTGCGTGGAATGGGATACGTGGACTTGCAGGGGTTTCATAGAATATTGCGAAGAGCTTCCTCGTTCCGTCTCACTCGCCACCCTGCCACGGACAGCCAAGATCTGATTGCGAGTATTTTTACCGATCGCAATTCGAATTATTACCATGTAGAAGGTAATTGAGATGATCGGCGTGAGCTAATTGATCGAAAATCAGTCATTTTTATAACGTGCGTTGTTGGTGTAATTACCATGTCTATCAGAACAAACGGTCCACTGCCCGAGCAGAGGGATCCAGCTACTGTACAGAGGAGCGCTGTGGTGTACAAAATAGCAGAATCCATTATTACACGTATTATACTGGTGGTCATAACCTTTGTAGTGCGAGAGGCAGAGGCGTTCCGCTCAATTTTCCAGATGCGATACGCAAGTAATCCTGGAAATTTTCAACAATATGACACCGTGGTCCAACCGTGGTCAGGGAAAAGCGTGCTTACCCGAACTTGACAAATTTGCTGCAAGTGTCAAGCCACAGAACGTTCCCATGCACTCCATGGTCACTTCGGTGGAGCTAACTCCGGTACTGCTGGCTTGCGAATCACCGTAGACCGAAAGAGCACCAGTGACTTCAAGGAAATATCAGAGAACGTGATTCCGTGGATTACTGTGACCTGACCTGCAACACCGCACCACAATATGCTTGGTAGGATGATGACCCAGGCAGCTTGCCAAACGACGTAACAACGATAAATCTGCCACCAGAGGTATTTCTATAGCAAATATAAACTCGCAGATAAAAAGCTGAACTCACTGCCACCGCATCGCCAAGCAGAGTTTGCAGAACGTATATCGAATTTTTGACCACAAATATTTTTTGAGAAACATCTGCGAAGTATGCCGCTGGCCCACCTTGGTACATGTCGCGATAAGTTACCAGTCCATATTCGGTCCAAACAATGCTTAGAATTACATGCTTATAGAAATGTTTCAGCAGATCGCATTTACTAAAGGATGCGAGGAGCTAACTGCAGTACTCAATATCAATAGCAGGACGGCTGCAACGGTGACTGGGCGATTGACATCTCGCACGGAATGTTTGTATGTCAGCGCCCACATGGTACCGATAAACATGAGGACCGAAAACCCTGAAAAATGCTAGCCATGTAGTCACTAGATGGGCGAACTGATTGAATTACTCACCATATAAAATGCTTTCCAGTGCTGTCGAGATTATAGCAGCTGTATCCAGCGAGAATGATATCGCAAAAGCCATGGCAAGAATGACGCTTGGGAATGGCCTGGGGAAGATAGAAGGACATTGCACTTTCGTCAATTCCGTATATACATATGATAGAAATTAATACTAATACCCCAAATTGGCATCCATCATGCGGATACATTTGTTCAGCGCTTCAAGGCTTGATTTGTCAGTTGCAGGAGTATCCGCACGTTTCAGATCCAGGCACTCTATGCTATCTATGGGGTCAGAAGATCCATATATAATCGAAATCGGCTACTTAGCTGCCTACAGAAGGCCGTGCTGATATTGCAGTGCGACGCTTCACGGAGTGCATGTATCATGTGACGTACCGAGGGCAGTGTTTGCCATTAGAACACTAATAACTGGCAGATGACAAGACGTACGCCGCCGGCATCATCGGATCCATGTAACCCATGATCACGATTCATACCAATACCGCTTTCATCGGTCCGTTTGCACCCATTTTATACTGGCTCCCCTGGTGGGACCAGCAGGTGTACGATAAGAATGAAATCTTTCTTACATGATTGTCAAGATGCGCTCTTCGCAAACCGATTGAGTCGGAGTTTTATTCCAAGTGAACATCAAGCGACTTATGTAAATTAGCTGTTCAGTATGATTGAGCCTAGCCTCAGTAACTCAGGAAGGCAGTTGTGACAGGCCGACAGCGACCGCATCTTCAGTTGAAGCAGTGAGCACCAGCCTCCAGGCTTTTTGTTCTTGACTTACCAAGTCTGTCTGAACGCAATACCTCTCAAGCTAGTCCTCTCTATGCGTCGGACCATCATCTGAACATCTGCATCAGTGATGAGACCTTGATACCTGTCATCGTTTACTGTCACTTCACCCGTATTCACTCATGGCACATGTTTTTCGAATACTATTTTTACCTTCTCTCAATCATCCCCACGAGACGTGCGCATTGAGGGTGCTGGCTTTATTGACGGTTCTAGGCTTGATTCCCGATTTGCGTCCCCACACTGCATAGTTACTATGTGCTACTAATATTCATCCATATTTGAAATGTATCGTGTTCTGTTGTGCTATTTTGGAGAACTAATGCATCGGCCTCTCAGATGACAGCACGGAAAATGAACTATCCTTACCCTCCGACGGTGCTCATTTGTGTAAGCGGCTCGTAACTGTGTTGTCCAGCACCACTAGGAAGCATGGAAACACCTCTCCCTCACGGTAATGACTGGTGAATCTCGAGAGTCGCAGTGCTGATTAACCATTGGAAGGGGGCTTCGTCAATTTTTGAAGTCAACATGCATCTCACATCGTTCAAAATTTCTGGGCTACTACTTGGCCGCCATGGACCTCAGGCTGCTTCGAATGGATAGACTTATGTTTATATTTGGCCGTGTCTTGTCATTGTTGTTATGATTGCTGTTGATTATAGTTGACCATTAAATTGCTGTTTCAGTTTCCTCGCATTTATGTTCATTTTCTCGCTTGGCCGAAAAAATTCACTCGTCCCTTTGTAAAGTGAAAGAAATTTCACATTCATTCAGTGTAAGAATTGAGTGGATTATACAAATCTATGATGGACCTACTATCGGAATCCTTTTAGCATCAAGCCCTAGCAGGTACCTCCCTAACATCCCCTTGCACATTCTTCTCCACTGACCCACGAATACTCGACGCGCTCTGATCACTCGCTTTTTCAATGTTTGACACCGGGCCCGTGAACCAATACACCCCACCATACATAGGGCAATAGTACCACAGGATAGACAAAAAGAGTATGCCCCCTAGAACGACCACGGTGTAGTTCATGTTCGGAACGTTAGTCTGTGGCGTCGTCGGGAAGAAAAACACGATGTCCATAATGATCATATACGATACCGCGATGACAGCAACCGGAAGGCTCTTTAAATCGCAGCTCAATGATCAACACACATCCTGAAGCACCAAGCTTTCTGACTCACAAAGATGCCTAAATTGAATGGACCGGGCCTAAAGTTGTTTTTGAACACGAAACGCGCAATGATTGGGATCGAATATGCGATGTATAACCCCGTCACGGAGAGAGCGAAGATGGCGTTGATAGCTTGCGCACCTGCAAACGACAACAGGCCGAGGATGATAGAGATGACTGCAACGAACCAAACAGTGTTGACGGGCGTCTTGGTGAAGCTGTTCATGCGATAGAGGAAGGATGAGAACGGAAGTGCGCCATCACGAGAAAATGCAAATGTTTGGCGGGATGATGCAAGGACCATGCTCGAGCCCATCATATATCTACACCTAATCAATCATAGTTTAAAGAGCACCACTTTGCACCTACTGAGCAAGCACGACGAAGGACCATAATACAAGTGTTCCATTTCTGCCGAAGCTGTTGAAGAAAATTTGGGCCATGGGCTGCCCGGCCGGACTGGTAAGAAGGGAGTCCATGTTGGTGCCCATGCAGAATGCAAGAGAGACGTTAATTGCTGCAAGATGGTAAGCAGTGTTTGCGAAGCCAATGTCAATAGATACGTACCCCAACCAAGGATACCTGCGATACCGATGGCGCTGACCTGGTATGCACTCAGCAGTTGGGCAAATACGGAGTTCGAAGCTTACAATAGCCCATGGAACAGCAGTGGCAGCATTCGACGATTCCTCGCTGATGTGCACACTGGAGTCAAATGCACCTTGAACATGACGTCAGTACTAATGACTCGCTCAACAGCCTGTGAGAATATACCGATGGTCCACGCCGGCGCAAGGAAGCTCAAAATAAATGCGTAGCCATCTGGCCAGCCGTTCACTGCAAATACCATTCTGAGATCAGTCAAATTCATCACCCGAATGTATTCACTGACAATTTGTGAAATTACCAAGCGCATAACTTGCGCTGTTCATGTTCGCCTTTGAGGTGGCAGCAGGAAGGCCAACAGTAACGGCGAGACACAAGCTACCCGGACTAATTCAGCAACTCGACTGCACCTATATGACTTTAGTACAAACCCGACGTTGATAATAACATAAAATGTTTGCAGTCTTGCGAGAACCGCAGTTCCCAAGCAACATATCACTGCGTGCGACAGGACTATCGCAACATAGACTCCACTAGAAATTCGACATCATGAGTAAGTTCATGGATTAGATCAGTCTCTTGGATAACCCACAAAGTTTGCGCACTCGTTGGGATGAAAGTCTGGCCTGAGCCAATGGATACCGCAGCCATGATTTGCACTGCACACCCCCAGTCAATAGATGCTGTGCAGAAAACCATGCTAAGTAAAATTTGGAATCAAAAGGTGACCATAAGCGTCTTACCGACCGATGCTATGCTCCCAATTGTGTTTGAGTCTGTTATCGGGTCAATATACCTCTGCTCGTTAGAATTACCATGACAGTCTTACATCCAACAATCCAGGCAAGTAAATTTCTACACCGCGGAGATGACAATGAATGTGTCCAGAAGTATAACTGTAGTTCACCACGTCAATCAAGAATGCTATGTCAACGAAAACGAAAACAGACTCACGCCTCCGGATGTTGGGGCTGCAGAACCCAATTCAGCCATTGACATCCCTACGCAGAGGATAAAAAGACTCGCAACTGCCCACTATAAGATACCGACAAGCAACCATGTCATCCATCAGCATAATTCGCGCATAGAGATACTGAAACAAGCACATACACCCCACACCATTGAAGCTGGTCCTCCATTAGGCACGGCGTAAAACAGAACAGATCTATGCAAATAAATTATATCTTGGAAGGTAAAGAAAGGACAACGTACGCAATCGAGGGGAGTAAGCCAATGATACTGAAAGCTATACCAAAGACCTGTCATTGTCCTCGTCGTCAGTTCTTCAATCGCCGAACATAGCGACACTGATAATACCTCTGAGGGCGTGAATGCACGCTTAAACTCTTGCTTGTACCCGAGCTCAGCGAGCAGGGCCTCGTCTGCCTTTGCAATGGCGTGCTGCGGTGTTGCCATGCCACGCGCAGCTAGTGGAATGAAAACAAGCAAGGAAAAAGACTATCAGGCACCCCATTTGGTTATGTACGATATCGAGCGCTGATTACTGATTACGAAGTGAGCCATTCCGTAATAGAACATTGATGGAACCAAGATCCTGATAAGCAACAGTAAGCAACACCTGTTGGTACCTATGCTGGTGCTCACTGTTTCAGCTGAAACAGTGAGCACCAGCCTCCAGGCTTTTCGTTCTTGACTCACCAAGTATTATTTTCTAGACTCTAATATCAGTATCCCTCAGTCTGATATGATGGACTGATATTATGCTGTACCTAGACTCTAATATCAATATCCTAGGCATGAGTGTGAGTAATCTAAGTGAGGCGGGAGAAGAAACGGACAATTCACCCTCAGTCTGATATGACGGACTGAGGGAAGAGTGGCATGACGGGAAACCGAACACATATAGTAAGTCTGTTTGCCAAACATCATACTCCGACAGTGACTCGGACATGCCGTGGATTGAGTCGCCAAGTCTGTCTGAACGCAAAACCTCTCAAGCTAGTCGTCCTCTCTATGCGTCGGACATCTGCATCAGTGATGAGACCTTGATACCCGTCCTTGTTTACTGTCACTCCACCCGTGTTCACTCATTGCGCACATCATTCGATTACCATTTTCACCTTCTCTCAGTCGTCCCCACGAGACGTGCGTATTCCTGAGGCTGCTGGCTTTATCAACAATTCTAGGCTTGATTCCCAATTTGCCCCCACACTGCATAGTTGTTATGTGCTACCAATGTTCATCCATATTTGAATGTATCGTATCAATGCGTCGGGTTCTCAGATGACAGCACAGAAAATGAACTATCCTTGTTCTCCGATGGTGTCCGTTTGTGTAAGCGGCTCCTATCAACACCCCACTAGGAAGCATGGAAACACCTCTCCCTACCCTTCTCACGGTGATGATTAGTGAATCTCGAGAGTCGCAGCGCTGCCCATTGGCCATTGGAACAGGGCTTCATCAAATTTTTTCCATTCCTCAATGTCACGTTTCTTTCTTTCCAGGTAGAAAGTGCCACCTCCATTATTACAGCTGTCCGACACTCAGAATTTCCTCCACTGAAAAAATGTGGGATGATTGTCGAAGATTTATCATTAGCCTTTTCCAAGGATCTCTTTGTGCACTGTCCAAGTGCAGAGCATAGCAGATCCTGGAGACAATAATCATTTTTGCTGTTCACGAAGGACCTCTGAAGGACCCCCAGGCAGTTCTTTGACAGCGATTACACGATTCCTCTGCTTCACATAGCTCCAAACCTGAGGTTCGTTCTTTGTCATTCTCGCATTTGACTCCAATGCGCCAACCAAGTTAACATGATCACGAAGGAGTGGCATAAAGTCAACGTGCATCTTACATCTTTCAAAACTTCCGGACTACTTGGCCGCCATGTTACAAGGCCTCAGGCTGCCTCGAAGGGATAGACGTATGTTCGTGTTTGGCCGTGCCCTGTTATGATTGATGTTGACTATAGTTACAGTTGTGATTTCTTGTCTAACCATTAAACTGCTGTTTCAGTTCGCTCACATATTTGTGTCCAGTATCTCTACATTCATTCAGTGTACGAATTGAGTGGATTATATAAATCTATGATGGACCTAATATCGGAATCCTTCTAGTATCAAGCTCCGACAGGTACCTCCCTATTCCCTTGCACATTCTTCTCCACTGACCCACGAATACTCGACGCGCTCTCCTCACTCTCTTTTCCAATGTTCGGTATTGGGCCCGTGAACCAATGCACCCCACCATACACAGGGCAATAGTACCACAGGATAGACAAAAAGAGTATGCCCCCTAGAACGACCACGGTGTAGTTCATGTTCGGAACGTCGGTTTGTGGCGTTGTAGGGAAGAAAAATACGATGTCCATAATGATCATGTACAATACCGCGACGACAGCAACCGGAAGGCTCTTTAAATCGCAGCTCAATGATCAACACACATCCTTAAGCATCAAGCTTTCTGACTCACAAAGATGCCTAAATTGAATGGACCGGGCTTGAAGTTGTTTTTGAACACGAAACGCGCAATGATTGGGATCAAATATGCGATGTATAATCCCGTCACGGAGAGAGCGAAGATGGCGTTGATAGCTTGCGCACCTGCAAACGACAACAGGCCGAGGATGATAGAGATGACCGCAACGAACCAAACAGTGTTGACGGGCGTCTTGGTGAAGCTGTTCATGCGATAGAGGAAGGATGAGAACGGAAGTGCGCCATCACGAGAAAATGCAAATGTTTGGCGGGATGATGCAAGGACCATGCTCGAGCCCATCATATATCTACACCTAATCAATCATAGTTTAAAGAGCACCACTTTGCACCTACTGAGCAAGCACGACGAAGGACCATAATACAAGTGTTCCATTTCTGCCGAAGCTGTTGAAGAAAATTTGGGCCATGGGCTGCCCAACCGGACTGGTAAGAAGGGAGTTTTCGTTGGTGCCCATGCAGAATGCAAGAGAGATATTGATTGCTGCAAGACGGTAAGTAGTGTTTGAAAAGCCAACATCAATAAATACGCACCCCAGCCAAGGATACCTGCGATACCGATGGCGATCACCTAGAATGCATTCAGCAATTGAACAAATACGTAGTTCAAGACTTACGATGGCCCATGGAACAGCAGTAGCGGCATTGGATGATTCCTCGCTGATATGCACACTTGAGTCAAATGAACCTTGAACATGATGTCAGTGCTAAGGACTCGCGCAACGCCGTGAGAATTTACAGATGGTCCACGCCGGTGCAAGGAAGCTCAAAATAAATGCGTAGCCATCTGGCCAGCCGTTCACTGTAGATACCATTCTGGGATCAGTCAAATTCACCACCCGAATGTGTTCACTGACAATTTGTAAAATTACCAAACGCATAGCTTGCGCTGTTCATGTTTGCCTTTGGGGTGGCAGCGGGAAGGCCAATAATAACGGCGAAACACAAACTACCCGGACTAATTCAGTAACTCGGCTGCACCTATATGACTTCAGTACAAACCCGACGTTAATAATAACATAAAATGTTTGCAGTCTTGCGAGAACCGCAGTTCCCAAGCAACATATCACTGCGTGCGACAGGACTATAGCAACGTAGACTCCGCTAGAAATTCGACATCATGAGTAGGTTCATGGATTAGATCAGTCTCTTGAATGACGCACAAAGTTTGCGCACTCGTTGCGATGAAAGTCTGACCTGAGCCAATGGATACCGCAGCCATGATTTGCACTGCACATCCCCAGTCGATAGATGCTATGCAGAACATTATGCTAAGTAAAATTTGGAATCGAAAGGTGACCATAAGCGTCTTACCAACCGATGCTATGGTCCCAATTGTGTTTGAGTCTGTGATGGGTCAATATACCTTTGCTCGTTAGAATTACCATGACAGTCTTACATCCAACAATCCAGGCAAGTAAATTTCTACACCGCGGAGATGACAATGAATGTGTCCAGAAGTATAACTGTAGTTCACCACGTCAATCAAGAATACTATGTCAACGAAAACGAAAACGAAAACGAAAACAGACTCACGCCTCCGGATGTTGGGGCTGCAGAAGCCAATTCGGCCATTGACATCCCTACGCAGAGGATAAAAAGACTCGCAACTGCCCACTGTAAGATATCGACAAGCAACCACCATGTCATCCGTCAGCATAATTCGTGCATGGAGATACGTGAAGCAAGCACATACACCCCACACCATTGAGGCTGGACCTCCATTAGGCACGGCATAAAACAGAACAGATCTATGCAAATAAATCATAATCTTGGAAGGTAAAGAAAGAGACAACGTACGCAATCGAGGGGAGTAAGCCAATGATACTGAAAGCTATACCAAAGACCTGTCATTGTCCTCGTCGTCAGTTCTTCAATCGCCGAACATAGCGACACTGATAATACCTCTAAGGGCGTGAATGCACGCTTAAACTCCTGCTTGTACCCGAGCTCAGCGAGCAGGGCCTCGTCTGCCTTTGCAATGGCGTGCTGCGGTGTCGCCATGTCACGCGCAGCTAGTGGAATGAAAAGAAGCAAGGAAGAAAGTTATCAGGCACCCCATTTGGTTATGTACGATATCGAGCGCTCATTACGGAGTAAGCCATTCCGTAATAGAAGCAAGACCTTGATAAGCGATAGTAAGCAACACCTACCCCGTTGATAAGTAAGATAAGCACGGGCTCCGACCGGAGCTGTCAGCATCAAGTCTCCCCAGTGTTTTACCGGGGCATTGATTGCGG
Source organism: Suillus spraguei (assembly GCA_016800925.1). Lineage (NCBI taxonomy): Eukaryota > Fungi > Basidiomycota > Agaricomycetes > Boletales > Suillaceae > Suillus > Suillus spraguei. The sequence continues at coordinate 46,127 of JABCPU010000317.1, read as the reverse complement.
CGGTTTAACAACTGCATATTGCACGAATTCGGCCTGTGTGCTCGGTATTGCAGTACCCACTTGGAATTGGCGCATGTGCACGAGGAGAGCGTTCTATCGAAATTCAAAAGACAGTATCTCCATTTACGTAACGCAGGCCTGCCAGTGGCAGCGTGGTGTAACTTGAGTGCCACTTGTCGCTAACGGTGAAATTCCCTTCGTACCGCTTTGGTGAGCAACTCGCTTAGATATAAAATTATGTTCTTACTTTCCGTATTTTTAGTCAACCTGGCAACCCCCACTCATCATTCATGATCCATCAATCCGTGTCAATCTCATTATCAGTCTTACCATGTCAGAAGGAGGTTGATCACATACCTAAAGCGCTATTAGAAACCGCTTCAACACAATTTGGAGAGGTCTTCACGTACATGATGTAGACGAGGAGTTATGCTGCACAACGAATGCCGAGGCCAAATGCGGCCAAATTGGATTACAGCAGTCAACGTATACATCTCGACGTCAGTGGGAGGCTTCTGTCGAACAAAGAAAATTCTCATCACCCAAAAAATGTGCAGATTTTTTCCGCGAGTCAATATTCAATACTTTCACCGACTGACACGCGTTCACACCGTCCGCTGAAAACTTGCAGTACCGAACGAGAGGCCGATCGAGCTGACATGCTCAGTGGCCACCGTTGGAGCATGCCAATTGGGGATGAAAACAACATAGTGGTGCATGAATTGGACCAAAAATAAGGTTAGGTTAGTACGAGACCACAGCAGCAAAACAAGCGAAAATACCACGCGCACCGTCACACGATGAACGTTAACGAGCGCTCCGAATGCACCACAACCGCGGTCCCAGTAAGCACAACCAGTACCACAGGCACATTACTCGATCTGGGCCCTGCCATATTAATGGTCACTAACCCAAAATGAGCAATATCCTGACCGCGAGGGCAATGCTGTACATCAATACGATTGCTCTGGACATGCAGAGGTAAATATTATTAAAACCTAATCTTACCGCTTTCTTTGAACCTTGACTATAACGAGGCAGAGAGCATGGACTCGGGAAGTAAGCATCCACTAGTGGACAGCGCGTCACGATGCACATAGCGATTTATTCTCACGGCTTCCAACCCCAAAGCAGTACGGGTGGTCATGTCAGTTCATATGTCAATACCTCGCTCTCTAAATGTGCTCTTTCAATTTGCATTTCTATTACCCTAGCCATAGATATGGTCTTTATACCCTGACACGGTTATCATAGTTGAGCGGGTAGACCTACATGCGGCTGCCGGAAAATCCGTATAGACGTGTGGATAGCGCATCTGCTGGTGTATGGTGTATATTCATTGCAGCTGGAACTATGTATATCTCCTACCTTGCTATGATCTGATCTGTATGCATTCCTGTGTATCCGTCAGCGTCAACAAGGAAACAACGGAACGATGAATGATGCAATCACATACTTAACCTAGATCCTACTGACAAGCTTCACGCAAGGAATCACACATTAATATTAATTCCAAAAGTGGGGAGTAAATGATATAATGTCATAATATGTATGACGACTCAGTCGTCGCTAAAGAGAATATCAATGTTTTGTTAAAGACACATGTATAACAGTTTACACTTACTCTGGCGGTTCCCTCCGTAAGAACAAATCTATGGCTGCAGAGAATGCAGCAAATGCCAATCCACCACCAAGAGCAGCTTTAGGTCCCGAATTTCGCGCCAGTACACCTCCTGCAACGAAGCCTGCAGCAATCGGGTTTACCATGTCATTCTTCGCTCGGTACTGGTAAAGGCGTGGGATTAAGCGCCAAAGAAAATAATTAAATAGAACTTACGCCTTCAATAACACATTCTATTCCGGCAAACAATGCTCCAACTTTTCCGAAGCCCTTTCCGCTTTTCCACATCCCTCTACCCATTTCCTTGAATATTTCACGGGCCTTCTGAGTGTTGTTCATGCCAGCTTGTGTGGATTGCCGTAGCAAAGGATCCTCGTACGCAAACGATGAGGACATAAGAGAGAAAAATGCACCAATGCCGAGACCTGTAGAATTATCCTGATAATGAATTTTTGGTCATAACTTAGGCGCCTTCGAACATGATGCACTTACCACCGACACCAGCAATGACCGTCTTTGCCGCACAAGACTCCATGCCCATGGTCATCCACCCTTGATACTTTTTGGCTTCGAGTAACTGAGCACGGTCCTCCTCTGTCATTCCTGGAGGAAGAGGTTCCCTCCCCGCAGGAAACATCGGAGCGACCAGTGGGAAGCTCATGGTTGCTTGCAAACAAACCTTTTTTCTCTTGCCGAAGGGCGACTCCGTATTTGAGGTTATTTAGCAGAGGTTACGGTTTCGTTACATAAGCGTAACTCGGCCCTCATCCAGGTCATCGCGCGCACGCCACATACCATGCCCTGTGGTTGGACCTCTTTATCTTACAACCGCCAGCGAGATGCTGCCGACGTACATCGTGCGTACGTGCTCATATATCATCTTCGATTTATGCCAGTGTTTACTCTTTCTGCGCGATGATTAGATGAAAGTTGCTCCTACTGGTGCGCCTTGCCCGATTGAGTTCTTCCAGGACAAAATTGTAGAGCACAAGCGGCGGTGGCGTGCCTTCCCATGTCACCAAGCAGCTATAGAACTTTTTCAAGCTTGGCTGTAAAGAGAACGACAGGGTATCCCACGAGAGCTACGCCGCCGTGAAAGAGAGACTCGAGGCGGCTCGAAGGCCTAAAAGAGTCTTGGAGTGGGGAATTTACAGGTAGTCCCTTCCCGTACCAGGATGGAGAATACTCCTATTTTCATCATACTAGTACCCGGCATGACCGGCAAGTTCCAGCAACTTATATTCTTACATCGACAACTTATCTCATCATTCTTTGTCTTTCTAGTACACACTCCACACTGCTTCAACGGAAAGAAAGGGTTCGCTGGTCTGGAATTTGGCTCAGTGTCATCACTGAAACTAGTTGGGCCAGTCGAGCATCAGAAGTGTCACTGGCAAGGAAACCGTTCGGGTCAGACCGTCAAACTCAGAAGCTCCTGTCGTAGAGATCACAGCATACTACTTTGCTCATGGCTGGCGAGACCAATCAAGCACGACGTGCGTCATGACAGGCCTGGAGTCATTTGTTCTTGTTCTCGGTCACGAAACGCAATTGGAGCGCCAACCCCTGCATCAGGATATAGACACTCGCTCTGAGAGCTAACTCCTTTACCGTGAACTGTTCGGGGGCATTCCCTCGATGAGATCTCATCAAGTTTTGCACCAACCACAACTTTTTTCTTCAAAACCGTGGACTCGTACTACTTTGTAGCTTTTGGAAGCACGTTGTAAGGTCGCTCAAAGTATTTGAAACGCAGATTGTGTTCTGATGGTCAAGGATTTGCAGTTTCACCAAAAGTAACCGCTTCCATTGGCCTCCGAACACACTGCGACCATTCTAATGTGTCATGTAGATTTATTCCCGCTACGATAAGGGAGTGAGTTATATCGTGTTTTACCACTGGAACCTCATTCAAATCGGTCGTCTTACTGCGTTTGTTGCTTTTGACCTTGAATCGTATTCTTGTCTCGTCTTCTTCTATTGCTCGTTCGCTCGGCCATTTGGGCCCAAGTTCGCGTTTCGCTGAAATCTCCATGGCCTCAGTAATTCATCGCCGTGCTCTCACTACCGATGTCGAGTTCGAGGTCACGTGTTGTCTCGATGTTATGTTTGGGACGAACTGGATTACTGCGTGGCCACCGTTTTGTGGGAAGATGAGACTTCCATCTGCAATCCTCCATGTCTGGCCTTCAAGGTATGACAGTGTCTCGTTGTCCTCGTTTTTCAGCATCTGCTGATTCCGTCTGTTTCTAGAAACTCTATGTATACTTAGTGGTAATGTCAATTGTATTGAACCTATTGCTAATGATGGTGGATTAGAATTAATTATCTCAGTCTTCGTCCCTCGTCGGGGCAATTTTATTGTCTCCTAGACGTTCAGACCGAACTTTATTGTCCATGACATCTTTTTCGATCCCAGGGGTCCCATAAGTTTTCAACTTAGGACGTTCTGTGAGTCGTCAAGTGGAAGAGTTAAAGACTTTGACCTGGCCAGTGTGGTTACTACAACAGAATCAAAATCTGTTTATCGTGGACTATGCAGTTTCGAAACCTGCTGAACTACAGTTTTTTTCTATCGAAACACACTTTAGCATTCATTCATGGATGGTTTCTTTAGAAGCTCATCGTAACTGGTCTTAGTCAGGTGGTTACTACAACAGAGTCAAAATCTGTTTCTCTTGGACTGTGCAGGTTTGAAACCTGCCGACGACGAGATTTTTTCTCTCGGAACACACCTTGATATTCATTCATGGATAGATTTTTTAGAAGCTCATCGTAACTGGTCTTAGCCAGGTGATTACCACAACAGAGTCAAAATCTACTTCTCTCGGATGTTGCAGGTTTCAAACCTGCCGACGACAAGGTTTTTTTTCTATCGAACACACCTTGACATTCACTCATGGATGGTTTCTTTAGAAGTTCATCGTAACTAGTCTTAGCCAGGTGATTACCACGACAGAATCAAAATCTGTTTCTCTTGGACTGTACAGGTTCGAAATCAGCTGACGACGAGGTTTTTTGGTATCAGAACACACCTTGATATTCACTCGTGGATGGTTTCTTTGGAAGTTAACGTAACTGGTCTTAGCCTGATGGCTGCAACAGCAGAATCAAAATCTGTTTCTCTTGGACTGTGCAGTTGCAAAACCTGCCGACGACGAGGTTTTTTTCTATTGGAACACGCCTTGACACTCGCTCATGGGTGGATGCTTTGGAAGTTTACTGCAGCTGGTCTTAGCCAGGTGGTTGCCAGAACAGAATCAAAATATATTTCTCTAGAACTGTACAGGTTCAAAACCTGCCGACGATAAGGTTTTTTCTATCGGAGGACACCTTGATATTCACTCGTGATGGTTTCTTTGGAAGTTCACCGTAACTGGTCTTAGCCTGATGGTTACCACAACAGAATCAAAATCTGTTTCTCTTGGTGTAGGTTCGAAACCTGCCGATGACAACGTTTTTTTCTATCGGAAGACACCTTGACATTCACTCATAGATGGTTTCCTTGGATTATCTTAACTGGTCTTAGCCCTTGTGCAAATTGTTGCTGTGTATGTTGATTGTATTGTGTCGCTTGACTCGCATAAGACGTGAGGCCTTGAGGATTGACGTGCGTCAGTACTTACTGTCGTACTAGATTATTCTGTCTGTTTTCTGTTTTCATCAATCTCTTGTCAAGAGTCAAAATCCGTTCTTTCATCATCTTGACTTCAGCAGACAAACAGGCTGCAGTGGTTGTGTGCCGCCTGCCCACTTAACGATGACCCTCAAGTGGCCTGTGTCGATATTCCACAACCTCACTGCCGTTGTCCAATCAAAGTCACCCATTGACAATTTACTCCACCGAGAGCTTAGCAGCTTCAAATGCCGGCAGAATTTCTAAAAATAATCTGCTTTCCTCGTCCGAAGGAATATACATGAAGGCATTACTCTCTATGATATGCACAACCAAATGTATATCAATTCAAATCTTCATCGCCGGGAAGATCGAATCCTGCGGCGTGAAGCAGGGTAGCAAACTGTACAAACTCATCAAGATACGAGAGCGTGCTGAATAAGCAGACGGACCTGAACTTTCGCAATTGAGCGAATCTGGCTAAGATCATAGCCAGGGCGTTCGCTGAGATCACCTGCAGAGATGTTAGCCATGGGGTGGTAAGAATTGGGAAGGTGCGAGAGACTGACCACTGTTGTGGTACATGGGGTCCGCAACTAAGTAGACGCGAATTAGTATGTTGGAGAGTATGTGTGTTTAGGGCTTACTTGGACCAGCGCGCTCGAACACTTGCGTCGAGGCGTATCCTTGCTCATGGAAGGACTACAAGAAAGTAACACAAGTTGACTTGCGTTTGCGCATGCATGAGATAAATGATAGAACTGACCTGGTGGTCACTGCAACATGCGGCACTGAGGCCCACACTAAGCTCTGGGCTGTAGATGGCCGACATATTAGAAACAAGTTGAGCCACTTCTGGAGTACCAATGCTGTGAAATGAAAGAAGTTGTACATGTCCATTTAGTAGATTACGTATAAAATGACGTACTACATCGGAAGTCCAAGTTGAGCAGGTTCGCCGGGGGAGTGGTACCCAAGCATATCAGCCTGGATCATTACAGTGATATTTGCGTTCTTCTTGCGCATCTCGCCTGCATGGAGTGGTCAGATCTTTAAAGCGTATAAAATAAGTGTTGACTCACGGGCGTAAGCCTTTGAACCGTACAGGCCTTGCTCCTCGCCTGCGAAAGCGACGAGCTCCACGTTGCTGCGGAAGGTGATACCGGAGTGGCCAACAGTACGTGCGATTCCGAGAAGGGCAATAGTGCCTGAGCCATCATCATTTCCTCCGGGAGCCTGATAAACATTTAGATTACGAAAACGGTGGTAATGGATAGACGTTACCCTCGCTGAACCAAAGGAACCACGCGAATCGTAATGTCCAGAAATGAGGACAGTGGATGTTGTGTCCTCCGATGCAGGGTATTTGCTGACGTATTGTCTAAGCAAGTACTACGAGACTGAGCAGACTCAGACTTTACTTACCAGACCACATTCGGTGCGAATCCTGACAGGAAAATCTTAAGTTCACAAGTTGCGCCTGTCTCCTCGAAACGTTCCTTGAGCCAATTAGCAGCGACGCGAGAGCCCTCTGCAAACGAGTGGCGGGAGATGATTCCGGACTTTCCATCCTCGCCGGTGAGCCATCTGATATCGTCCCGCATCTGATTCACTGAGATGCCATTTACGAGTGATGATACGACTGGATCGAAGCGAACCGTCTCGAGGAGGTTCTTGACGTGCTCGATAGCAGGTTTTGGGACCGGTAAATACGAGGTGGGCTGCCTGGGTAGAACGTATGGCTTCCAGTAGCGAGGGAGCAATGCCTCGATGCTGGGTGCTAGACTCGGTTCAACGGCTATGAGTCCATAGGATCCTCCCTCTGGCTGTAAATCCACCAAGTGCAGCTCCACTCCAGGCTCATCTGGAGAAGACAGGAAATGCTGATGGCCAGACAAGCGTTGTCCGCCTCCCATGGAGTATCCATCTTCTCTTAACCACGTAAAGAAACCTTGAACCTCCGCCTCATACTCTGGAGTTACAAGGGAGCTGTCGATAGCCGACTCTTGCAGCCATATAAGTTGACGTTCACCATTGGGAACATACGGAAGCAGAGAGACTGGTTGTGCTGACAAGCCCGTACTAATAGAGCTGGTTTCAAGACAAGTGGGTGGGAGATGGAAAATGCTCCGTCCTCCGTATGTTCCATAGAAGTTGTCAGTTAAACAACCTGGCGTGGTTTCAACGGTGGCAATGTTCGGCGTATACGGAGTTACCAATAGTAATGCAGAGGCAACACCAGCAGTTGAGGAGAAGACCATGTTGAACTGCAGTCAAGGAAGGGAAGGGCACTGGGGCACTTATATTAATTGATAGCAAGTTGCGTGAGATGACCTGCCTTGAGAGCGCGACACGACAAATTTAGGGCACAAACTTCCAAGGCCCGACTGCAAGTCTGACTCAGTACCTCCCCAGAAGCGACCAAAAAGGAGCTGCGTCGGAAGCAATACACGTCCGCTATATATAGTACGACCAGCGAGGTCGACATCGATGCCACGAGTCACTCACCATCTCGTGCCGTAGTAAGCGAGCAGGGTTATATCTGAGATTCGAATTACGGTGGCGTCAACCATGCACTACATCAAAATATTACTACAAATATCACTACACATGTATGTGGGGTATACGAGTGCCTTGACACAATGAGAAACAGGAAATGAATGGTTGAACCTAGATCAAAGAAGGTTATACAACTGAGACGGTGTTGTTGTACAGCTAGGAGCCATTATGGCTATCGAAAGCCAGATTAGGATGTTAAGGTCAGGGGAAAATGATATTGGTCGTGTGACTGGGAATCATCAACGGTATGAGACCTCGTCGTCGTCTGAAGCAACTGAATAAGAGAAAATGGTGTTGGTTGGGGAAAGCTTCATGTAATGTGGAAGGTCCTGATCCAATTCTGATGGAGGGACGGCAAGGACCAAACGAAACGCATCCTTTCCATTGAGGTAAAATCGATACAGCCGTTTCTCGCGGATGAATCCCAAGGACTCGTACAGGGAAAGGGCCGGCGCATTATCATATTCAGTTTCAAGAACGACCTAGTTGGGGGCATTAGTAGAGATCCGAAATAAAGAATATGAATTACATACCTCATCAACACCATGTCGTCTCATAACCTCCACCGATCGTCTGACCAACGTGCTTGCTGGGATCGTTGGGTAAATACAAATGATTGGAAAAGAGCACACGTGGTTATCGCTTACCTACACCACGTTTACGCCAGCTCTTGCTAACGCTGAGCATGGCGATATAGCCTCTATTCGAGGTGTGCTTGTGCATACTTTGCTTGCACACTATGACACCTATCGGCTCCGACGATCCCGCAGGTATTGCCTGAAAGGGGACACGTCTGATTCATTTCATAGAAGGAGGTCGTAACACGCACGAGAAAAGAAAGTTGTGGCCTGTGGGATGCAAGTTAGCGATTCGAATTTGCCAAGTAAAATAAATGATAACGAGACTTACCATTGATGGAGAAAATAACGATACGTGTATATGACATACGGCTCACTGAGCTCACTCTGCACGAGCGCCATAATGTGTGGTAAATCAGATTCGCCTACATACTGTCTGTACAATATTTCAGTCATTGTCTCAGATAATGGTCAGGAGCAAGAGCGTAAACACGCCTCATCCTTGAGGCGAGCACGCGACCGAAGTTGCAAAGTCCATGGTGGGTCTCCGGTGGACCTTAAATATTCCCACACTTATACAACATCCAAATTCCAACGAAACGCTTGTCTAAAACAATTTAGTCTGCGCTATGGAGTCCATATCGCGACTCAGAAGCGTACTTTTGACATGTCTTAGCTCTCGTGGACATGGAGAACAAGAGCTTTTTGACGAACTAATGATGCACAAGGAGAGGCTGCTTGAGCTGTTTGAGGTAGGACAGAGCAGTCAGCAGGAACAACAAGAGCTGCGAAGTGGTGAGTCTTTTGCCAGTTTGTGTCGACGCGTAAAACTAGACGCGTATCTGCAGGAAGGATCACGATTAATGGGAGATCATTCGCTGTCAATGCGGATTTTGCTCAGCAGGCAATATTCCTCGCCCAGCAGCTCAAATCCTCCGAGAAATACATCGCGAGCATACTGCATTCTGTCATGATCGAAAACCCAAATATCGGCCCAGTCGGTTGCGTGGAAGCCACAGTCGTTGAATTTCATCAAAGACGACGTCATCTGGTCGACTGTCTGCGTTACATCTTTGAGGCTGCAGAATTGGCCGAGTTGGCCGATGCACCGCGATTTTACAAACGGCTAGATGCTTTTGCTAGGCAGGATCTCGTTCCACCTACGAAGGGACCAGGGAGAGAGGTATCTCTGGCATCACAAATATTCAAGGAGTTGGAGAACTTGGGGAATACAGTTGCGCGGGCGCAACAAGCAAAACAATGTGCTGTAAGCAATACTGTAGCTCCTTCTGGTGAGTGCTACCTTGTCATGTTGATGGTCTCTGATAGACCATTGTTACAGGTGGTTCACCCACTCTGGGCTACGACATCCTCAGTGCACGCTGCGACTCGCTCAAATACGAGAGACGTTACCTTGCCACCGTCTACTTCCAGATTGCTCGTCTTGGATGTCTCACAGTCTCTGACATTCGCACTTCCATCGATTGGCTATCTGTGAATCCAAACGATTCCATGACATTCTATGTCTTGACCGCTATTCTGGCCGCCTTTGATTTGGTAGACCCCTCATCTGTCGGTGGCAAGAATCGCCAACGCCTGGCTACAGACAACGCAATGATAACATATATAAAGCAGAAGCTCTCCCGCAATACGGAGTGGAAGGATACGGGTTTAAAAGCAACCATATTGCTCAAGTGGACTCTCCTCTTGACCGAGACTCGTCACCGCGACCCTTCTCTGGAGGCCAGGGAGGGTTTCAAAACTACAGAGCTGGAAACTCAGATTTGGAATGCAGTCCAGGGCGATGCCTTTACGTACCTAACCACAGCGCTTATCCAGTTGTCGAGGAGTTCACCAGCGACGTCATTCGCTGCCTTCATTGAGCTTACGCCCGAGCAAGAGCAACTAAGAGAACCACCTCACGAAGACTTTAAGCTGGCCGTTCTGAATGCTTGTGACACACTGGTGTGCTCGGTGATAACATACGCATCCTCAGAGTTACGCAAAATCAAACAACGCCAGGAGGATATCGTTCTCGCCAGTGCACGTCTGTTCCGGTCAGTAACACATTCCGGGCAAGACTCAGACTCTCAAGCAAGTCCGCGCAACGACATCGCCATGCTGTACTCGTTTATAGGTCTTCTATACTCTATACTCCCTCCTGAACGAGCTCTGCAGTTCTGGGGGGCTACACCCCTCACCGAAACCCATCGTCTCACCTACCTGGAGATTGGGGAGACCAACGCAGGCCGGCTTCCTTCTTTTCTTCAGTGGGCAGTTTGGTCTACACAAACTCGTGATATCATCATGACCACTGCGTTATACGACATGTTGTCTGGTTTGGCAAAAGGCCAACAATGCAGCGAACTCGCATATAATTTCCTTGCTAGAGGTGGTGTAGAAGTCGTACCGGGAAGCAGCCTCGCCGCCAGCTCATCTCACTACAGTGTTGGTTCGGCTGTGTCCTGGACACTGATATTCGCTTTGCTAGAATCTTGGGCAGTTCCCTCCACTAGCCCCAAGCCTCACCCACCTCCGCAACATAACTTAGGAACATCTTTCGGTGGCTTCAGGTCCTCTCATTTTGCCGAGTCTCAAGCTACTTCCAGCAGCAGCAAAAACAGGTTGTAATAGGACCCAATGATGTTTTACTTGCCCAATCATTCCTCCGCCTTCTATCTACGGTAGTTTCGTGCTCGGTCGCTGTCCGCCTCGCGGTCTCGGGAAATACGCACTTCAGGGCTATTCCAACGCTGGTCTCGCTTATACCTCTTGGGATACCCTTGGAGCTGAAGGGAGCAATTTTTGACGCCTTAGCAGCTTTCTGTGAACCCGGAGCGGGTGTTGCTGGAGTGGAAATATGCAGATCGGTATGGACGTTGATGGAGCGGCTAGAGGTCATAAACGTCCGTGCAAGTTCCTCCCGTATTGGTGGAGTGTTGCATCCTGTCAAGGGCGTCGAGGTGGAGTTAGATGAGGTTGAAGCCATACACAAACTCTATCCTGCCACGATTCCATTCCTCAATCTCCTTAGCACTCTCATCCACACTCCCAAACGCCTTTCCTTAAAGGACCTCATCACGGATTCGGAGCCACTGAACACCATTCCTGATGCCCTTGGTCAACCATACCGTCTTCCTGGAATCGGACCTTACATATCCTTCGTCATCGACAATGTTTTCGCTAATATCCCCAGGAGAGAGTACAGGCGACCTTCAGATAGGTGGCAGATGAATGACTTGTGCTTATCCTTCGTCGAGCGAGTCCTCGCCAGCTACGATCTAGAGTTATTGGTCTCGTCAGGTGAAGATGTTGTCTTGAAGCGAGAGGCCGTTGTCCCCCTCCTCGTCCATCCAGGATATGACATAATGCAGCGTCTCCTGACAAACTCACTGTTGCAAACCAGTATCTTGACGTACATCGTCGATGGCGTAGAAGGCTTTGAAAAAGGTTTTGCGGATGAAGAACCCCACTTCAAGAATACGATCGTGCGCGTTTTGCGGATCGTACACCGCATTCTGGATATCCAGGATATTTTCCTTGACGTTCTCGTGCCGCTCCTTACGGAATTTGATGGCTCGCAGTTTGTCGGCGTCGCTCATGCTCGTTCATATTATACGCGCTTTGATCAAGCATTGTCGTATGGCACACAGCATATTCCTGCCATTGCTGCATATGTAGTGTACCCTGCATACCCTGAGCTTGTCCTTCTCGCCGTCAAGATTGTCACGCAACTGTCGTCGTCGGTCAGCAACTTAACCACCCTCGTCGAGCGCAGTAATGACTCGGATCGTATCCTCAGTGGCTTCAAGCAACTGCTCAGCGTCGAGTCATTTGACGATGTGGATGCTAGTGAAACACAGGCTGAACAAGTGACCGGCGCTGGTGCTCCTGATAGAGAAGTGCCAGAATCTCTTGATCAGGCGATACGACTTGCCATCCTCGAATTGCTCATCCAGAACACGCGACCAAACCGACCATATCCCACCGTCGGCCATTTCCTGCTGTTCGGTGGCCCAGAAAACGAGCATCAAATCCAGGATCCACACGCATTGGGTATGCACAGAACGTGTGCCCATGTCATCTTTGACCTTGTCAATGCCGGCGTTCCCAGAGTGCACAGCAAAGGCAAAGAACGTGAACGTCGACTTGCGCGTCAGGTCGATCCATTGTTCATTTCTATCCCTGCTTTGGCAGAGCGCTGCTACCAGGTCATTCATCAGCTCTGTGTGCATCCACGGACATCAGAGTCCACTATGCGATACCTCCGCACGCGAGAAGACTTCTTTGCCCGCCATCTCGCTGCCGTACCCTCCAAAGCCCCGGAAACTCATGAGGAACCTGTTATCGAGGTCCAGTATCATGACGGTTCTCGCGTTATCACCAGCGTATCAGCTCTGCGGTCATTTATGGGCGTACGCTCTCGCATCCTGGATTTAGTGTCGCTTGATCTCCACGTTTTAACCCGCAAAGGCCACCACAAAGGCGTTTTGGAGGTTTTGCAAATCATATTCGGCTCGGAGGCGATGGTTGGCGAGGATGTGCTCGAATGGGATATAGATGCGTTGCAGCCATTCCAGGAGATGGGCCAGTCGCATCTTCGGATCATCGAGTCCGTGCAGTCCCTCAGTTTTGATTGGTCCGATAGTTTGACTGTTCATCCTGTCAACCTGGAGCTTCTTAGTCAGTTGAACCTCCAGTCCTGCATCCGTGTGGATGGCACCGGGTGCGAAGTCGTTGATAGATCTGCGCTATTATCCCTGTTGACGCTCGCTCGACGTTCCCTCCACGCCCAAGGCCAAATCACTAATAACGTACACGCTGACAAATTGAACGCTGAGACCTCCTACGTCTTGGAGAGCTGTGCCATCGAGAACCATCGCCGTGAGGTTGCTTTTGCTGTTGCTACCGGGTATGAAGCGTGGTGGAGGCTATTGGACATTGCCCTTACCAAGTGCTTCCAGCGTCTGCCGCATGACAGGCGCGAGAACATGCTCTTTGACTTACTGCACGTTCTACCTCCTGCTATTCGTTCCTCTGACATCCAAGAGCCTACCGCAGTTCTACTTTCGGAAGCAGTACTGTCTTGCATTACGAAGCTACGCGAAGACCGGCGTCACCAAGTTATGCTACAATCTGCCGGCGGGGACACTGACGCAGGTTCCTTACCTGCAGAGAGACTGTATGCGCTTCTTCGTAGCATTCTTGATTGTATCCTGGACAACAACCGCTCCGAGTTGGTCCGTGGCAACTTATACGCCTCGTTGATCAATTACTTCCACCTCATTGGAGGGAGTGACCAAAGACCTTCAGGAGATGCGTCATTAGAGACATTCGGGAAGCACTCGTTGTCGATGTCAATGTCGATGTCGATGTCCCTCTCCGCTCTCCCCTCGCACGACGATTTATCCCTAAATGATTCTCGATCTATGCGTGGGTCCCCAAAGCCTGTGACGAATGCATCGGCACTAGAGCTTGGTACACTGGTCGCGTTGAAAAGCGTGCTCGAGAGACTCATCACGATCATATCTCGGGATGCAATCGATGGCACTGAAGTTTGGAAGACTGTGGCTTTCATGCTGTTGGACTCCCTCGCTCAGCTGTGCCGCTTGGATAAGTCTCGCATGCTCCTTACATCTTTGGTTCGCTATGGGATTTTGTCAAACTTTGTCCAAGGACTAAAGGAAGCGGAGTCGCAAATGCAGCATGTACTCAAACCAGACCCAGGTACGTGCGTAGGACACTTGCATTGCGAGGAAAACTAAAGAGAATGTGGATACAGACGATCTAAATCCTCTATATGTTTACGAGTCAAAGATGTCCTTCCTAATACGGATGGCACAAACGAGGCCGGGGGCAGAACGGTTACTTGAAGCTCGAATTTTCCCGGTTCTGAGCCAATGCGAGTTCTTGGATACGAGACCAGAAGCGGATCAGTCCTTTATGGGTATGTTTACTTTCTCTCCTTTGGAGGGGTTTCACTTGCTCAGTTGTTTTATGAAGACCAGGACTCTTTTTTACCCTCGGCGATTCAGCGATACCACCAGCTGTTCATGCCGGCGCTTCAGCTTGTTGCTGCGATGCTGACGACACTGGGAGCTCAGCATGCTACGGCGAGTAGTCAGGTATGACTGATTCCTGAATGTTACCCGGATGGGCATTGACTTGGATTTGTCTTCAGGCACTCGACTTTTTATCAAACCATCGAGAAACGATCATCATTCTTCTCAAAAATGACTCTGAAGAGATCGGCTTGTCGATCATTCAAGAAATCCACCTCGTGGTGTCCCTGAGCAGAAGCGTCCTGACTCTCATTCCAAAATCTGAGCTGGTAAGCCAGCGTTCATACACACACTTTGCCACTAACGATCCATGTCCTAGATGTCGACAAATTCTGGGTTTGGCGGTATTCATGGCGCTGTATTGGGCCTTGCTGCGCGGTGCTTGGGAAACAGAAGCTGGAGTCAAGCGATCAAACCTCAGACAGACGCAGAAGTTTTGCGAGCTAGCGTCTTTGCATCCGGTCATGGATCAACTACTCAATTTGATCTAAATTTGCGACGCCAAGAACGGTTGCTCCTCAAGGCCATTGTGGAGTACCTGGGAACTGCTAGTGAATTTACTGGTAAGTTGGTTGATGTTTGGTTTGAGCGCCCTTTTTTAAAAAAAATGATCATTGTAGAACCTGAGATTACACTGGTGCTTTCTCCTGTGGTCACGGTTCCTCGACATGATGAACGTTCGTCTCGTTTCGTAGGTATGTAGTTGTATTCTCTATGTCGCCCCTCACCTACTTACATAGTTTGTAGCCACAATACCCACAGTCGGCGATGCTATTGAAGCACTGAGTGGACTTTGCGATGACCTTTCAGAGATGTTGAAACAAATAGCTGACTTGTCTGCTGAACTGTCCTCGAGAGACCATATTCGAGTGGACAACATCCAAGAGGTACGTCTGCGTGTCTTTCTGAAGGATCGTTTAAACATTTCACTTGCGCAGATCGTAAGCGTCTCTGATCCCGCATTCCTCCAAGATCTAGACATCGCGCAGAAGAGGTCGTTGATATTCAGAGAATATGAGCGATTCAGGAATGAGGCTCAAGATGAAGTCAAAAATATGCTCGGTGAGAATCGTCTCGGAACGGGACTGCTAGGTGATATTCACGAGCGCATACACAGGCACTACTGAGATGGTATTACTGTTGCTTTGGCGCCATCTCGTGAGCTATGTGGAGCGCGACTTGTCGAATAGCGCAACCTCGGCGCCGGTCATAAATATGAGGAGCACTCTTAGGCTTCTTCCGCCCCCGGACTCTGATTCGTTCAAGGCGAACGCGGGCAAAAGGTTGATTGGTGCTCTCGCGAGGTTATCGACGTTGGATTTGGTACGTTCGTTAACTTGAGCTTGTCTGGCTGTTGATGACGGTGATGTTCCTGACAGACGGTGGATACGCTGGGAAGTGAGTGGCAGTCATACCAAGGATATATTGAGATTATGTCGCGGAGGTTGAGGGATACAGTTGGGCTGCATGAGGCTCTGGAGTAGATGGTTTGTTGTTATTATTTATTGTTTTCAAAAGTATCGCACTGTGCTCATCAATGGGTTGATCGTCGTGTAATGAGCAGGCATTAGATCTAGATATCATGTGTGAGGGTACAACCGTGTCGATTGGAATTTTGTCATTACTGTTACTTAGAAAGGTAGCAGGTTTCCTGCTCCCCGAAGAGCGATTTGTCCACCAAAGCGTAATGTCTGTGTACCTCCTGGGAAGTACGCAAGGACATAGGCTACTAGAGATACTACCTGGACGAGACCTGCTAGTAGCGAACCCAGGTACGAGTGGACCTAATAGGAGTTGTTGAAATGGAGCTCTGTGGTGATGAAGGACTGCAGACTCACACTAATGGAGAAATAGAGGGTCAAACCCAAGCTTAAGAAGTAAACGAGGGTAAAGGGTAGTCGCTCTTTGGAAATAAGATGTTTGGCATGGTTTAATGGTCCTATAAGGACTGAGAAACTTGAATATGATAATCAGCTATGATCGCTCGGGTCGACGCGGAGGGGTGGGACATACCCGAACATCACGAGCAAGCTCCCCAGACTACGAGGGAGTTATCGATCGGAAGGAAAAGATTGAAGAGCTATGCATACCTAAATGCCAAAGCGAATTTTGCGGGATTGAGGGCGATCAAAGGGAGGGTCATGAAAGCGACGAAGAAGCAGACTGCTGCGCCTAATAAGCATGCACCGAACCCGAGCAGCCTGGAAATTGGAGTCCATGCTGAGAAGAATGGTGGTATGAGTGAGTTTTGAACGCGTACCTCTCCCAACGTGATAGCGCAAACCATGCCTCGTCTTCATTGGAACGTTCGCTGGATCTAAGAGGGATGTAGTCGCCTGCGACAGCGTTGTAAAAGCGGGAGAATGGATTTGATGATGGGAGTGGTTGTTGAGTTTGTTGAGAATCATCTGTGACGCCTCTGGACCAGCGGAACTGAGAGAGATTTGATCTGAAGTTTTGTTCTGAAGATGGAGGCATGATGGTGTTCACAAGGAAAGAGTGCTATGCAGTGTGCACGTGCCTGACGCCAAGTTGGGCCCGGGATGTATCACAACTGCGGCAACTGCGCCGGGGTCTTTCTGCTTCTTAAATCTCATCAGGAATCCCGTGTCTGGGTGTGCGTACTTAATATTCATTTCCTATACGATAACCCCAGTATCAGATGACAGTCCATGTTCTGGAATTGCGGTTTGGATGTCACATGGCAAACAGACGCGGAACCTCGAGATCAACTCCACTGTTCCATCCATCAACATATCAGTCCTAAACGAGCACTTCCTCACAGCTGCTACCTCAGTATTTCCCTTGCAGTCTGACAGGCGCCTCACATGCTTCCTGGTTCGAACTTGGGCCGAGAATTCTTGCGATACAGGGGCAGTGCAAAGTACGTGCCATTGTTGGGGAAAAGACTTGATCATGTCAATGTGGCCAACAAACGCTGGCGAATAGGCGCAATAAGAAGATGAGACCCCTGTTGCAGATCGGATGCTTGTACATGTCGTTTAAGACGCAATCGCTGTCGGATAGACAGAAATCTGTTTTTGCGATACTACACCTCGAATACCAGGTCCATAGTACTGTCGCTCACGCAAATACCCTAAAGTAAAACTAATTTGCGACAACTACAAACGAAGAGATGAATAAATATCAGAAGCTTCTCTAATAATCACAGTGACATCCCATGTTTAGGTATTTTGGTCGCGGCAGCCAGTGGTTAATATCTCATAAGTTTGTATCAGACAGATCTGGATGATACCTCTTTTTTGTGCAACAGGAGGCCGACAAAGTTTTGCTGGCCCAAGTAGACTGTAGTTCGCGTCAGGTCGCGTCAATAACAAGAGAATTATATGATTGATCTGCCACATCGAAAATACTCGTTTTCTCATTGGCCACCCAAATTCAAACCCAGATTCACCTCGCACTGATGCCTAAACATCCAACTCAGAACTCTGAACGTTTATATGACATGATAAACTGTTGCAGCGCACAGATCATCGTACCGAGTCTGGTGCTTGTATTGTTGGCGCATACTCAACAATTACCCTCGTTCTCATCGTTATCTTTGCATGTGTTGACGTCGAATTGATGCAGGAGGGGAGTATCGCCAATGCTTTGGCCTATATCTTCTTGACTCTATGGATGGGCCTTCTCCACAACAAGGGACTACTACCTGAGGTAGCAACATGGTTAGGTAAGTCGTTGGCAGTAGCATGAACGATTAGGAACTAATTTAACACACCACTATCTTGAAGACGCTGCAAGCTGGATTGTTTGTGCATTGTATGGGGCGATTATGTTCGTTCTGACCCTCAAGATCTTCCTCGGCTTAGTTTGTACTCTTCGTGGATCCCCACGATTGTTGATATCAAGAGCGCTGACATCGACCCCCTTCCTCTTCCGAGTCCAGCCCACGACGGAAGCAACGCCGACCACTCTCGCTCGCCATACAACAACGCCGACACCGACTCCTCTCGTTTGTCAGCAGTCGAAGACCAGAGGGATCAAGTTATGGCCATGATAGCCGAGCCCCGCCTTCCTCTTCCGAGTTCAGCCCACAACGGAAGCAACGCCAACCACTCTCGCTCGCCATACAACAGCGCCGACATCGACTCCTCTCGTTTGTCAGCAGTTGAAGACCAGAGGGATCAAGCTATGGCCATGATAGCCGAGCCCCGCCTTTCTTTTCCGAATCCGATCCACCACGGAAGCAATGTCGATCACTCTCGTTCGCCATCCAACAGCAGCGCTGACATCGACTCCGCTCGTTTGTCAGTAGTTGAAGACCAGAGGGATCAAGCTATGAATACAGTAGCCGAGTCCTTCCTTCCTTTTCCGAGTCCAGTCCACAACGGAAGCAACGTCGACCACTCTCGTTCGCCATCCAACAGCAGCGCTGACACCGACTTTCCTCATATGTCAGCTTCGGTCCTATGGACATGATAGGTGAGCCCTCCCAGTCCACCACGGAAGCAACGTTGACAGTTGAAGCTGACTGGTTCAACCTCTCTCAGAGTGCAGAGTGCATACATTCGCCGCCGCGCACCGAAAAGACTGTCATAGCATCGTGCCACCGTTATGTCGTGCCTCGGAGTCTCGATAGCTCATAGTATACCTACATGTAAGATAGCGGTCTTGTGAATTCGACGAAAATCGCGTGCATATGACAAAGTGTGACGCTGTGCGGATAATACCTTCGAAGTAGGATCTCCGGATGCTTTTTGGTTCACAATGACAATGGCACTGGGATTATCAGATGTGACAGGCTTGTCATTATCCGAAGGATGCAAACGCAATACATCCTCGGTGGACCCTCAGGCAAGTTCAAGATAATAATAATGATCACCTACCTCAACATTCTGATTCGATGAAATACCTTTATGATCGGCGTTCTGGACAGTACTATGCCTCACGGTGGAATCGTCACCCCCGAAAGTCGTCACGACCTAAATATCTCACTCAATTCTTACCTCTACACACAATTCAGAACTTGAGTCGATGTTTCTATCATGCACCTTTCATTGCGAGGTTGAACGATCAATTTTTATTAAGAAACGGTGAAGTTCATTGAAAGCCGTCAAAGTCACGCTGGTGACAGCCAGCCGAGCGCTGCCGTGGCGGAGTTCTAAAAAATACTACCACTGGCTGTTGACTGGCTGTGACGACTTTTCAGTGAGCTGACACATTCAGGCATGGTTCGCCCAAAAGGCAAATCACGAGAGTCGCGTGATCCCACTTATGAGCAGCGGATCCAGACTGCCATCCAGGGGATTACAACCAAGGTCTACAAGACCATCAAAGAAGCCGCATTGGCCAATAATGTAAGCTAGTATTTTGCCCTCTCCGAGTCACTGTTTTAATAACTCTCATGATTTTATCAAACTAGATACCTCGCACAACTTTGGGTGAACGGTACTCAGGGGAACATAAACCACGTCGCGAGGCACATGTAGGTCAGCAGATCCTCACGCCTGCACAAGAGCAGACCATTCTCGACTGGTGCAACCTTAATTCATCAATGGCCAAGCCTCTTCACCCAAAGCAGTTACGTGCTCAGGTTTTTGATCTCACTGGTCATTATCCAGGACACAACTGGCACTATGGCTTTCTACGCCGGCACCCTGCTCTTTGTATGTCAAAACCACGTGGGCTAGATCCCAAGCGCAGCCAGAACTTCAACAAGGCTACGATTGGGGAGTTCTTTGACATGCGGAAGCAGCTCGAGGTCAAATATAAGGGCATTCCGCCAGAGCATCATTGGAATATGGATGAAAAGGGTAATCAGATGGGGGGTGGAAGGAAGAATGATGGAAGCAAGTTCATCTTTGCTAGAGAGGATGTGAATCGGTACCGGACGCACAGTGATAACCTAGAGCTTGTAACAATTATCGAGTACCGTTGCAACTCTCACTTCGAGAATCAAGGAGTACATTGCCGACCCACCTAATGCTCATCTGGCCAACAACCCACGATTTTCAGCTCTGTTTGGCAATGGCAGAACGCGCGCGAGAAACGCCACATCAGCAACTGACAATTCAACTACCATCAGCGCTGCACCCATTGAAATTCCACCCATTCCAGCACTACCTGCCAATAGCTCTCATTATTCTTCTCGCGAACATCCTAATGATTCTAACATAAATAGTCCTGATCCACGCCATGAAATACCTTACAATCCTCCTGTACATCCAACTCGCAGCAACATACCAGCATCTCAGCAATTTTCCGGACATTTTACTTCACACCAGCATCAAGTTCATTTGCCTCATCATGGACCACATAGTTCTCATTCTCATGAAGCATTTCCTGCACCATACAGCCATTATAATTACAACCACATCCCCTACAATACTCCACGTCACACCAACCAATCATAATTTTTGACCTGTAACAATTTTTTTAGGCGTTGCCGAGCGGAATTTGAAAGCGGCAGCAGTGAACTGCTGTGACAAAAGTGTGACTGACGACTTTCGGGGGTGACGATTCCACCGTGAGGCATAGTATGGGTTTGGGTTTGGTGGCGCGAACGCTTGAAGGGTTTCTGCACAATATCAACTACATTGTAGCTCCCCAGCATTCGCATCGACGTACAGAGACTTTTTTAATCACATTCTTCTTAAATGTCTGCAGGGCCTGATGGAATCTGCTGCGGGGCTGGGTCTGTTCCCTTCGAGACTGCTTCTGGAATGTCGTCCGATAACCGTCAGATATGTTGAGCACCGCGAAATTAATGATCGATATCACGAAGCAGACGAGAGGTGACGAGAATCCGAAAGTTGGATGGGAGTTCGCTGATGTGGGGAACACCTGCGACCTTCAGTGTACCTGAAAGTATGTGGAGAAGGTCACGCCGCGTCTCGAGTCCGCCGCTCTCATCTAGTGCTTCAATCAAAATCAAGACAGGCTCTGCACTCGACCCAGATAACTCCTTTGGCGGTTCAATGAACAGCTTGTGCCACTGCTGGATGATATCTCCCGTGCTCTTGAGCGCTGGGGAATTTTTGACTGCATTCGCCAATGCTCGTTTCATCCCCCTGTCACGGCCAGCAAGATCGCAAGCGATGGTGGAGAAGACTCGTTTATAACGCTCGGCTTTAGAGTCCTGGTCGAAGCAGAAACATCAACCAAGCCCTCCCAAGTCGTTGAACCAATTAGCGATTGTGTGAGCGATGGCCGATTTGCCCTTGCCTGCAGGGCCAGATAGCCACATCACACGCTCAGCAGCATTTCCGCTGTCTTTGATCCATTCAGTGATCTGGGAGAGAATGGTCTCGCGTCTCTGGTAGGCATTCTTTCGCGACCTTTAGTCCCGCGTCCGCTGCGTAAAGGATGCTGTTGAGATCCAGTTTGTGAGTTCGTCACCTGAAGGGGTATGAGTGGATGGAAAGTCAGAAGCACATCCGAATCCTTACTCGTAAACCGGACAAGATAGGCTATGTTGCAAATAGCTTGGCCCCGAAATTGTTGCATAAGGTCGTCCAAAGCCTTGTTGTAACGCGCAGTCAGATCATCCGTCTCTGAGGCAGTATTCTTCCCGAGTCTCTTCCCTGCGATAATGGTATAAGATTCACAATATGCAGAGTGCAATAGCTCGATAGCTTACAAAAGCTCTTCTTCTCTGAGTAGTCCCTAATGAAATGCGCGCACTCTAGAGTCTGCTGGGCAATCCGTCCAGCGATGATGCGCGTGGATGAAATCTGGCCAAGAGTGTCGTCTTGTAACATGAAACATCAGGAAATCATGAGTTTACTTATTCCTTACTTATTTCAAACTTTTCCCACTTATTTCAAATGGACCTACTTTTTTTCTGAAATTTGACAACTGCTTCAAAATTGAGTATTCCAATATGTTTGTTGGGCCTGAGAGACAAGTTTCATTGCATAAGACCAACAATTAGTGACTAGTATGAAGCTCGAGTGACACATTAATGCTGATGATTTTATTTCTCAAATATTCTCTTGAGGTACTATTTTGCAAATTAAGAGTCCAATAATTTTATAGCACACATTTATAATGATGGCTAACAGATCCTGATAGTTCAGTTGGGACCAGGTGGTAATTTAAGAGAAATAAGTAGATCCATTTGGAATAAGAATAAGTGGGAAAAGTTTGAAATAAGTAAGGAATAGGTAAACTCATGATTTCCTGATGAATCGTAAACTAGTCCTAATTTCTTGAGAAGAGATTGCACCAATTAATCGCGTTCTACTTGAGCGAGGATAATCTGCATCAAGTCAGCAACTGCTGAACGTAAGGGGAAAATCACACGTACCTTGGATGCAGCAGACAGCACACCCAGCACCATCTTTGCGTAAGGATGCACCTATGTAACTTAGCTGGGTCGCTTCCAACTAAGAAGAGTGACCCATACATTCGCAAGATGCCCAACAACAGTGTCAAAAGTTCTGAGTGATTGAAGATATGTGGTCTGGAAATTGTTTGCGGCATCGAGATCTTTTGAGCCATCCTTTACTGCGGATGCCACAGGAGTAACGCGTTTTCCGAGCAGTCTCATACTTTCCGCACCCTTATAGGCATCACGAAGTTCAGCATCAAACATTAACTAGTTGGGGATCAGGAATCTCTTCCACGCTAGGAGGGGTGACGAGAGCCTGTATGACCACCAAATTTAGAGACGAAAACTAGATCATTTGGCGTAAATACCTTCGAAGTAAGTTCTTCGGATGCTCCTGAACTCACACAACCACTGGGATTCTTAGATGTGACAGTCTTGTCGTCATCGAAAGGATACAGACGCGACACATCCTTGGTGGACCTCAGGCAATTTTAAGATCAAAATAATAACCACCCACCCCAACATTCTGATTCGATGAAACACCTTCATGATCGGCGTTCTGAACAGTCGGTGTCTGGTGGCGGGAACGCTTGAAGGGTTTCTGCACAATCATACAGCCACATTCTAGCTCCCCAGTATTCACGTCGACGCACAGAGACTTTTTTAATCACATTCTTGTTAAATTTCTGCAGAGCCTGGCGGGGCTTGGTATGGATGAGGGATGCATCAGAGGCAAACGATGATGTTATTAGCGCACGTCAACAACGACCTCATGGGAGCACGTACCAAGCTCTCACCAAGGAGTCGCCTCTCTTGATCCAGGAGGCTCAGAGGTCTCTGGAGAAATTTTCGTCCTGTGGTCTTCGGTCATTGCAAACAGTCAAAGATTGGGATAAGGGATGTGGGTGCGAGAAGTAGATAGAGAGGAAAGGAGACCTATTTAATGTGTCCCGAATATCCTTGATCATGAGCTCAAGGTAGCAACGTGGACTTACATACATACAGCGATAATCATCAGTTAAATGGGCATTAACGTGGGTTGTGCAAGTGCTATGTAGGGGAATGCATATAGAACAAGCTTGATTCACAGCATGGAAGTTACATATGTATATATCACAACGTTAGAAAGCAATCACAATCGTCAGGCGGAACTTGAGCAGAAATATTGAGACGACAAGTGGAGTCACTACATTTGTATATAACGCGCATATCAGTGAGGAGTTCAAGCAATGAAGCTCACCGAGAGATGTTTAAAGAAATATATAAATGCAGAATTCACTGTCGTCGAGATGCCCAAACCCGCTCACTCAAAGAGTTACTAGGCATGCACGGACCAAACAATCGAAAGTAGCATATATACCTCAAATATAAACACTACTTCGATTGTTTGGTAGGGCCTCAGATTTATCAAGGTCAAGTATTGACTTGATAAATCTGAGGCCCTCATAGTCTTCAAAAGAAGTCACTATGGTACTCCGTCCTTCCCATGTCCTAATGAAGCGATCACATGACCCGGAGATAAGCGTTTTTTCGTCCTTGGGCCAAGCCAAGCAACAAATGTATGTCCTTTTGAGAGTTGGGACAAGCTTGCGTCCCAAATTTTGATGGAGTGTTCACGGCGTTTATTAGCTGCGCACCCATCCCATCCACCAGTCACAATCAAGCTCATGTCCGATGAATAGATGGCTGCCCCCACCATTGAGTGCCCAGTCTCGATTGTCTTGAGGATCGGCTCGAGGATTGTCTCTTCGCTTTCCATGTTCCATTGCCTTGCAGTCCCGTCAAAAGATCCGGTCAACACTCTTTGACCATCTCGGCTCCAGCAAACAGACATTAATTTCCATGTATGCCCTGTCCATTTCACCGCAACCACTTTGCATCTTCCTTACCTGAAAAGCCTTCCACCTGCGGGCGCACTGCTAACGCCCCTTCAATTCATGCTAGAGTCTGACACTGCCAGCGCTTACACCTGGAATATTGCTCATCACAATCAGTGTCAAGCTACTTTCCATCCGCGGAAAAGGACACGCAGTTCACCTCCTCTGCGTACTGGAGGGGCGAACTGATAGATTGTTCATTGTCGAGGTTCCACAATCGCACTGTCTTGTCGTGCGATGCGCTTGCGAGGATGCGACCATTTGGTGATATTGAAATACCAAAGACCCAGTAAGTGTGCTCATTCAGCACTGCAGTCTGCTCCCACTTGGTTGTATTCCATATCCTAATCGAGCGATCTCATAACTCAGAGATAAGCGTTTTTCCGTCTTTGGTCCAAGCCAAGTAATTCACCACATGTGTGTCCCTTGAGAATTGCGATAAGCTCGCCTCCCTTTGCGTCCCATATTTTTATTGAAAACTTGGCCTGGACCCATCGTTACTCCACGCACCAGTCGCAAATCAAGGCATGTTGGACGAGTGGCCCACTCGCCTAACATACCTTGATTGCGACTTCACCAATCGCACTCCGTCATTGTGACACTACTTGAATCGGCTCCAGGATTATCTCTCCGCTTTCCACATCCCATTGCCTTGCAATCTCATCAACAGATCTGCTTAACACTCTCCGACCATCTCGACTTCAGTAGACAGACACCACCTGTTTTGTGTGCCCCGTCATTCTAGCAATGACCTTGTATGTGTCGATGTCCCACAACCTCACTGTACCATCATCACCTCCACTAACCACTTTCTTCCCGTCCGGAGACAATGCTATACTGTTCATTGTACTTTTTCCATCTCTCCAGTCTTCTCCTATCTGTTTCTCACTTCAAGTCCCACAGGCAGAGTGAGTTGAACTTACTACTCCGTTTGTAGAACTTGGAGAAGGAGGGTTTTCTTGATGTAGCTTTGACATCGGAAGCAGATATGTGAAAATGAAGCACGATTCTTTCCTCTACAAGGTCAAACATGATAATGTAATGATCGATGGCAGAATTATGCTGATGTGTGCGATTGTGTACTATGTATTGTCATATATGACATTCTAACTTATTCATCAGTTCAATGATGACTTACCCAACGAACAAGTGATAATTCGCTGTCCACCTGGCAGTATATGGCGCCTCACACCGTCCTTCAAATTTCTGACAGGGTATTATTACTGCCGTTCCTTTCTTTTTAGTGGTAGGTGAAGACATGAGAATTCCTACTACCCCGGAGTGCCGCTGTGTCAGATCTAGATCTCATCGTTACATTCATACATTGAATTTCACAATCATCGCTCACAAGGTCTATGATTTTGCGCGATTCTAGGTTATGGGTGCCGGACGCAAGAAATAAGGAGGATGTTGACAGGACGGGAGTTCGATGAGCAGTTCAAATCGTCGTGATACTCCAGGCTACTTTCGACAGTAGTTTGAAGCATCCCTAGTCCGGATGGTACCAAGTATAAGTAGTCATGATAGGCGTGCATGAGATTTCTTGGATGCCCGATAGCGCTGAATCGGACGTCATGACAGCATTGTATCGTATTGAATTTGTATGTATTTCAGCTTGTAATGTGCAGGGCAGGGTCACAGTGAGGTAGAACTTGATCAAATTTGCTGCGGCAGGCTAACTTGGGCAAACTTCATGTATTCTAATTGAAAAAAAACTGAGGCTAGCTTATGATAATCGATTGATTCATGCCTGTTGCGAGCGCATGCATTATCGTACAATGAAGTCTAACAGAAGATAGTTTGAACTTTTCGGTTGAGCAGTAGTTTTGAAACCTCATGTTCGGATGGTTGGCCAAGAAAATGATATTGTCGCATAGGGAATTACGTATACACATGTACATGTAACTGTTCCAAATAAATGACGGATAAATGATGCACGCTGGTACTGTGAGATATGATGGTATGCAGATATTGGCAATCAAGGTGATAATGATAATGATAATGAAACTGAACAAGATCGTAAAGTCGTATCGGCATTCAAGAACTAACCAGCAAGAAAGATATTGACATCGAAAGAGATGAGGGAAGGCGCGACTGCGCTTGCGTTGGGGGCCAAGGGCATCCATCACTGTCTCAGCCAGGAGACGGTGGGTTCGAATAGAGGTAGAAGGAATAGGTTTCCTTTTCGGATGCAGTTGGAGAGGGTGGGGCGGAAAACAGATCCCAAGACATTGAATCCTTGGCATCCTCAAAGAGGGAATTTACATCCTCAGAGAGGGAGGGAGTCGGTCCCGCAGCGGTCTCGTTAGGCGCTGCAGATAGAAAGTCTGTAGCAGGCGAGGAATTGCTAGAAGATGGCGTACAGGTGATGCGGGGGCGGAAAATAGATCGCCAGATGAATCTTCAACATCCTCGGAGGGGGAGGGAGTCAAAGACTTAGCGGCCCGCTCAAATATTGACAATGAAAAGTCGCCCGCGACAAACGGTAAACCGTTGCTGGAATATGGTGTTGCAGATGGGAAGGGAGCAGAAGTCTGGTCCGTGGTCGAAAAATCTGCCTCGGTGGCAGATGAAGGACGCGCGGCAGCTGGCTGCTGGATCGACGTTTCTGCGTTTTGAACGTTGGGTTGCACGGGGAAAGATAGAACTTCCTGTTGCGCATACGAAGTGCGTGGAATCATCCACGTTCCTCCAGTTTGTGTGGCCTGCACACCGGAATGTTGGATCACCGAGCTCGGTTCAGGTCCGTGGACTCTGAAGGTAAATTGGTGCTGCTGATGCATTGCAACGGGGGCCGCAGCCTGAGACGTGCTACTCCCAGCGGCATGAACATCAGTCGGTGTAGCCACAGGCAAGAGCGAAAGTTGTTGAGTCTCAGAGCTCGCTGCAGAGCCTGAAAAAGATGGCACAGCAGCGATCGTGCTAGTTCCAGCCACTTGAACGTTTGCTTGTGTGCCTTCTAAGTGTAACTTTTGTCGATTTTTCACACATTGGCCACTTGGCCTGTGTCTGTCTAACGCATCTTTGCGTTTAAAACTATAAAAATCAACATCTCATCGCATTTGAAATGAGGGAGTACTCACGAATGGTTGCATGATGGACAAACGTACTCGGCCTGCGGTACAGCAGAGCCTTGCTGGTGCGACCTCGTCGCCGTTACATGCTTATGAATGCTGACTTCTAGCATCGGGTTGACATGCGCGCATGCCAACTTAAGACATTTCCACCTCGGTTTCCCATCTGCCCCAGGTTGAACCAGCTCCTGATAAAACAGCCGTCAGCGGGATGGCGAGAACTAGAGAAATAAAATTGACTCACAAAATCTGGATCGCCTTGAGGACGATGACGCTTTTGCTTTTGCTGTGGCGTTTCAGCATCACCTACCGCCTTCCTCTTCAAACTGCGTGTAAAACTCCCCTCCGCTGGGCCTGCGGATGGCACCATAGGTGCTGCTTGTTGGTACTGTTGCTGGTAATATTGTGGCCCAGCAAAAGGCACAGGAGGAAAGTGTGCGGAGGCGCCTGCGGCACTTCCTGGTTATGCATTGCAGGAGCATATGCCTGAGGAGCGGCGTCGACGTGCAACTGGGGAGCACCGGTGGGGTGCATCTGAGGAGCAGCGGGGGCGTGCATTTGGCCGTAATGAGGTGGCCCGTAAGTCTGAGGTCCGGGGTAGCCACCGTAATAGTTTGGTGCGGGCAAATGTTGACCGTAAGCTGCCCACAGCTGAGGGATGTCGAGGGGTGGAGCTTGGGCATGAAAATTGACATTCCATGTCTGAACCGGCATTCCTGGAGGTCTATATTCATCTGCAACGGCATTAAAGGCGTTAATAGCAGGAGGAGCGATATTCTGACCTGGAATACCGGCTACATTTAAAGTTGCGCCTGTGGATAATGCTGGGGCTGGGGTTCAGTCCGAGGCTGAGGCTGGAACTGGGGGTGGGGCTGAGGCGGTCGGTAATTGAATTGTTGAGGCGGTTGCTGCAATGGGAGAGGTGGCTGGCCTCCTGTACCTTGAAGCTGGGGCTGTGCCCACTGGGCTGTCGCAACGACCGTGTCATTTGGAACGATAGGTGGATTTCCTGTGTACGAATTGTTTGGGATGGGCAGGCCGCTGAATGCTCCATCGTTAGACATGTTAATGATAGAATATTTGATTGGCGATAGGTCCTAGCGTGTGGTTAGACCAGGTAAGTAACAGAAGGAAATGTAAAGTAGGTGAGTATCTTACAGTACACAAGTTAGATATGAAAAGTGAGCAGTGGATGAGAGTGATGAGGAAGGCGAAGAGACACAAGTGCTCGGTATTTAAATTGTTGAACTATTGCTTCAAGTGGCAAGCAATGTAAAGCGACTGTGGCCAGGTGTGGACCATGGTATATTTTATCCTCGCAAAGCAAGTTCACAAAGGGGAGGGCCCACAGATCGTATATTTCTTCAACGGACAATGGCACAACACGCAGCCCACCCGGAGATTTCCCCATGCAACTGTGGAAGACTCAATTAGTCGTATTGTCAACCTCGGAAACTCCGAATATTTCAAGAGAATTACTTATTACTTATTTGCGTAACAACGTTGGACGTGACGCGACGCGCTGCATTGCAATTTCAGATTTATTTTCGTCTTTGGCTGCGACTGCTCATGAATTTTTCTTCGTGCGTAGGGACTTGTCATTTTCTCCAGATGCTGAAGGTAGCCATTGACATTGGACATTGGATACTCGATAATTTGATTCATAAAAATCTATCAACACGAACACATCAGACAGGGGCTGCATGATCGACGATTCAATTAAGGGATATCACATCTAACAGTGTGGCACGTGACAGGCGCGTGTACCCGATTCCCTTCACTCAGTCACTTGTTACCTAAAGTTTAGAAGTTGATCATCATGTGTGCTTAACAAGCAGATAACCACTCACTCTCACTAGATCACATTCACGTCACATCCACAGTAGTTTACGACACTTGCAACTCAGAGAAGGGTTTCGCCTGTGGACAAAACAGATAGTGAGCATCATTGATGACCCACGTTGTAGGTAGTCCCTGTGGGTACCCCAAAGTGCACGTTTTGTCGTGTATACCCATTCAAAGACAGTGGACCACTGCGCAAACAACGTGCAACCAGATGGACCACTTACCAAAAGCAGAGCGGACCGATGAGCACCCCACTGTAACCGTCCGGCGCACACTCTCAGCGTCAGCAAGCACGGGGTTTAACCTCCTGCATGCGGTAAATCACATCAATGCGAGTCAAGATGTAGGTAAGACACGTACCATCAAATCAAGCGCGACGAGTAACCTGGTCTTATGAATCGCCTCACAGATTAGTAGTGTCCTTCACGGAAAGTGAGCCCGCCTCGCACCTGCGTGATTTCGGTTAGTTTTGCTCACTGACTTGGCATTTAATTTAACTTGAAATTAATTTGTTTGGGAATAGAATATCTGCCCGCCGTGGGCTTGGACATTCCTGCCAAAGATCAAAGCGCCATGCTTCCAAGACGTCCCAACCACACAAGGCATGTATGTGCACTACAAAGCGTCTGCACAGGCCAACATATGTTTATTACATATGTGGCGTGTCTAAGCCCCCTTCAGGGCCGGGACGCATAGGGAATTATGGCCATTTTTGTGGACATTCTGGCATCTTCAACCAACGAAGGTCTTTTTTTCCAGCACGCACTAAGTCACTCAAAGCGCTCAGCTCGCACGGCTGACTTCATCCCACTTAAAAAAGTATGTGCCAAGATACCGTAATACTCACTGGTGTGCCCGTGCTAGGCGCAACGCTCGGGTCGAGTACGTAAATATCAAAGCTCAGATGAATAGGACGGTCACTTTGCGTTCGACCACCTTGCCAATGCCATAGCTAGGTGAAGTACATTCAGCTGAGCGGTCTTGTCTCCACTAAGACCTAAACTTACCGATCAACCTCATGTATGCTAAAAAACTTGTTTCTTCAAGATCTCCTTCTCATCCTTGTCCACGTGCCGCAAACCGATGTAGACGAGACGCTTAGCAGGGAGGTGAGCGACCCAGTCGAACTTTGCAACGACTGAGTCTGGGAATGGAGCAGGGGGTTGATTTTAAGGAGAAAGGAAAGAGGCATGCCGTGGATGTTTCCACTGTCGGTAGAGTAAATCGTGTTGATATCTGCATGGACGTCTATCCAAGTGACACAAGCTTGGTCATACGCTCGGCGCATATGATATCACCACAGTGGAAGCAACTCGTCTAACTGGAAATGCTCACCTCAGGGTGGCTGAGATAGTGGTCATGGTTAAGGAATGGTCTCCGCCAAGCGTAACGGGGAGGTGCCCCATCTCTGCATGAGCGTGCACGGCGGATGCAACACTCTCGCAGACCTGTGCAACGAGCAAAGGACTTCTCCACCTCGCGATGGATGCACATCACGTATCGACAGCGGGATCAGTTGTTGCAATAACTTGGATGCCATCGGGTGGGGGAACTCAAATTGGTGGTGTCCATCAAAAACGACGCGCCATCCGAGTTCTTCAACCTGGTTAATGAGCCCTGCCTGAATGAGATGAATAGGACCTTTGGCTACGCCAAACAAGTTTTGACTGAGAAAAAGGGAAATGAGTCAGTAATGTGAACGATACTAATACTATTAAGAGAACTGACCTGGCCACCGCTATAGCCGACGCCGTGAAATTACCGTCACGCAAGTACAGCTGTTGGAATGCTCACCTAAACAGACATCCTAAGATCTAAGAAGGCGAGGAATCGGTACAGGACATAACGAAGATAATCCGACGGACACACGTACAATAACTGTCTTTGGGCTCGGCAAAAATTTGTTAGAAGGTGCTGACGACATTTTGAAGGTTAACAGTGAGTGGAAAGTCAAAGCATCAGCGGGTAAGGTGAGTGTGGGGTTGACGAGGGAATCTTTTTCGAGGCTACTAATATTTAGGTGAAACAAGAAGGAAAAACAAAAGTTTATAAGGACCAAGCGATCACAAGGCTAGCCTCAAGACCCTTAGCAAGATCCGAGTCGCGCGCTTGGCGGTATTTTCCGGGGTCGACGTTGTTCGTTGTCGGACGTGTCGATGGGGGACAGTCAAACATAATTAATGATTAGCGTTCCATCAAGGAGTGGTGTGATTGCTGTAAATGCTACGCTCTGTCGGGTCTCACAATGTCAATGCTCTTGTTTATGACGGCCACTGACGATGCACTTGTAGGGTCGGAGCTTGAATAATTTGATTCCAGTGCGCCTCACGATCGCAGGTAAGTTTGGAGCTCGAGCATGCAATCACGATCAGAGTGGTACGCATAGAATCCTCATTTCCACTGGTGTTGAAGTACAGCAGCACTTGTATGGTCAGCATTGGCCAGCATCGAGCTCCGGCAGTGGCCGGCAACTTCGAAGGAGCGACTCTTCAAAACAGCGATGGGGGGGCAGCTGGGAGTAATGGTTGTTTTGGTCGAGTCAGAGTTGAATATGTCGAATACTTTGCCTCCCTGTGGAGCAGTGCTATATGTCTTGATGATAGATCCTAGTGGATAGTTGTGTAGTGTCAGCGGAGGCCGCTCGGCAAAAGATAATGCAAGTGCAGTAGAATTGCCTGGTGAACGCTTGATTCCTTGATATTGTGGCTGTAATAACTATGGAAGGATATCGTTATGCTTCTACCAAACATGATCATGTATACTACGAGGAATTTGATTTGCTAATACATGACCATGGATGGTTGCTATTATAGCAGGCGCCCTTGTCATTTTGATGCAACAATTTGTTGCAGTTGTAGCGCTGCAGCCTATCAGGAAAACTACCAGTTGCTTATCTTACTTTATTTGTCACTTACAGCTGTGTGCAAAAAGGTCGACAGTACGCGCGTGATTTGAATACATTAGGAAATTAAATTAGAAGATCATTGACCACCAAAATACAATCGCATCTCGATGCGTCATGTCTTCCCCTAGCTTATTATCATCTTATCAATTACTCTCACCATGTCTTCCATCTTCGACGAACTTTCTGACACTGCTGTCGAAACTGAAAGTGAAATATTTCCGACCGTTCCCAGTCTTCTTACAGACACAAGCCCAGACAACAAAACAGAGCCTTCACCAGCTGCGAAACAGCCTGCAAAGAAACGAGGACGTCCTCGTGGCAAGCAGCCAGCCCAAGCCAAACGTGAGTATATGCGTCTGGATTAGTAGAGTAGTACTCAAAGTATCTGACTTTGTGAAGCTTCTGACACAGCCGAAACTGTCAATGCGCACAACGAACCGAAGAAATCAGCCATTACATACTATCTCACTATGTACTTGATTACCCAGATGCAAAAGGCCGAAAAACAACGAAAATCGATCAACGCATTCTTGGTGCTTTCCCCTGAGCTTGAGTTCGACACAATCAAAGCACAAATTCTCGAAAAGATCTCAGAGGGTCTGAAACCGAAGACGATTGCCTTCGAACACTATTCTATTGCATGGACCATACCACGGACCCAAACATCTTCTATGCCACTATGTTCACCTGCAGATTATCAGTTTCTTCTTGACCATGCATCAAAGCAAAAGACTCCCTCGGTGAATATTATGATTAAGGCTCGTCTGCTGAAAAACAAGGTACATGCATGCTTTTGAGTCAATGTATGCACTAACATTGTCACAGAAAACCAAGTCCTCGAAGAAGAATAGTGAGGACTCAGACGAGAGCCAAGATAGTGAGAGTGAGAATACCAACACTGGCAACGAAGATGACCAGGCGAAAAAGAAATTGAAGGCTGAGGTAAGTAATTGACGTCTTTCATGCCTGAACATTATATAAATGACAGTTGCAGAAGAAGCCGAAGTCAATGATCGAGACTGTGCTCAACACAAAGATAAACTCAAAAATCAGCTTCTCCAGAATCGTTGGATGTGTTCGAAAGCAGGATGCTGCTCAGACCATTGTTTTGTGCATGCCGAGCACTCTGAACACTTTCCACTCGGGCATGATCACTTCGCTGTGTGGGCAGCTGCTTGGGTACTCTCTCAATCATGTCTGTATCAGTTTGCTAGTTATTCATGCAATTCTCGGCTCTTTGACAGAACAAGGATGATAGTCTCACAAACATGGAATCACCACCTAACCACCATAAATTCAATATGATACCGGGTCAGCAAGTCAACGAGCTGTCTCCGCTGCTTCAGCGTCGCCTTGCGAATCATAACCAACCAATTGCTAGCAACTCAGCTGCTCCGGTGTTCAACTTCAATATGCCTCCAGAATTACTCAATGTGTTCCGTCCAACAAACATACAACCAACCGAGGAGCGCCATGCACCTCCTACAATGCAAGATCAACACTCTCTTCTCCAGCCTGGCTCTCGTCATGGCCCCGACCTTTCTCTGGATGGTTTCTGTACTTCATACAATCTTAGCGATGCAATCCGAACGAGGCTGCATGAAAATGGCTATACGAGTGCGGAAACTTTACGTTCATTGTTGTTCCGGAATCATGGGAGATGGGTTTCAAATTCGGAGAGATTGCTGTAATGAAAGCAGCTATGAAACATTGGAGCCAGTAAATTTGGACTCGTCATTGCAAATGAATGCTTGCTCTCATTTTTTGTACTTGTGTCTAGACATCATCGTGTTTCATTTTGCATTGCTCAACAGTCCTGTAATCATACACCTCGCACTGTCATCAGAGTCTAGAAATAACCAGCATGCATAATGTATCCTTCAGCATCAGAGTCAGTGATCACGTCCATCGCGATGTACATGTCATATATGATACCATTGACATCATCTGAGAAGTGTTCTTGGTTACAACGAATGAAGGACTTGATCTTGGAAAAAGCTTCTTCAATAGGATTGAGATCGGGGGAATAAGGTGGTAGATACTCGAGTCGAACACCTGCCAATGCTCAATGAGTGAATATGAGAAGTGACTTGAGCCACCTACCAGTTTCACGAATGAGTTCTGCAATACCTTCTCCATAGTGTATCTTGGCATTGTCCATGATGAGTACACTCAATTTACCTGGGTATGGGGTGCATAATGGCAGCTAGTAGAATATGAGAGATGTTCTACTGGGAGTGATGAAAAAACACTGGCAACATCCTCTTCGATAAATGTTTTGAATGTTGCTGCAGTGAATGAACCCTCGACAATAGAGATAGCCACCATGCCATCAATAGTGAGCAGCCCAAGTCCAGATAAGCGATGCCCACGGACGAAAACCTGTTTCTTCACAGCATGAGTGCCTTTCAATGACCTCCCATTGATTCTTCCTAATGTCCTCTCATCTTTCGACGTCTCATCCGGAAATCCAAGCTCCTCAGGTTCATATTGTGCCATTCTCCTGATAAAATCTGCCCGCTTGGCCTCATTTCTTTCTTTTGCAATCTTCTTCAGCTTTTTGCGGGAAATTCCAGCGTGTGAAAGCTCTCGGTAGATGGTCATATAGTGAACGGAAATGAATCTGTTATCGCTGAGTAAGAGTGGGAGTTCATCAAGGAACCAGTCGGGACGGTGTTTCACAAGTCAAAGTAGATAGTTCACATCGTCAAAATTGAGTGTTCGAGGACGGCCAGAAGCACCGTAGCTGTGTCGAACAACATCCCCTGTTTCACGCCAAAGTTTGATCATGCGCCAAAATGTATGTTCTGAGAAGCCGACACAGTCAAGTATTTGTTCGAGAGAGAGTATGTTCTGTTCATGAAGCTTGACAGCTGCAAGTTTGACATCACGACTGATTTTTTGGAACGGCATGGCTGTGAGCACTGAACACTGAGCACTGTTTCACGCTGTTATGATTTTTTAAATTTAATTTCTCAATGTATTCAAATCACGCGTGTACTGTCAACCTTTCTGCACACAGCTGTAATTATGTGAAAAGGGACATATAAGTCATTGGAATGAAAAAGTGCGAGCCACTTAATTAAGCCCACTCTTCATCTGGATTTTCACTTATTTCATGCTTATTGCACTTAGAAAATGCAACACACATCTTCAATAATGGAAAAAAAGAGCATACATAGAAAGCATGATAAGTGTATGATTAAGTGATGACATGAACAAAAAAGTGAATGCAACAGAAAATGGCAGAAAACATGACTGGCAGTGGTGAGACATACTATGCAGTAGCAGGGGAAGATTAATGACAATGTTTCCAGCGCAAATTGAATGGCTATTGGCCGCAAAAACAATATCCTGCAGTAGGGGCCTGGTTGTCAGTGAGAGTAAGCCTGGATGATTCATTAGGGATCTGCACGGGTAAACCTGGGGTACGCAGAATGCACCCTGTACCCCTACCCGCTGAGGACCCGTACCCATACACAAGGGTAAGGGTAATGAGCAGGTATCATGGGTACACATGGGTACACACAGGTACCACAGGTACACACTAGGAGTGCACACAAAACGAGGAGCACACACAAAATGGTTAATAGAAAAGGTAGACTACAAACATGAAATACTATGCCAACTTGATATTGTCCCACCCAGCATCGAGGACCTTGTCATCTCCTTCAACATCTGGTAGATTAGCAACTGCCTTAATGTCCGTGTCCTTGATGAGTCCCATGGATGACCAAATTCCCAAGCACAAGATGGTGTGGGTGGTTTGGGCTGACAGTCGGCTGTGAACATGTGAGAGTAAAAGACAATCGCGATTGAATGTATGCTCAACATCGACAGAGGTAGCTAGTATGACCGAGTCTGTTGAGTATACCATGCAAAGGACAAAAAAAACTTACCAGGGATAGACAGGTAGTCCTTTGCCATGCGAGAGAGGTGGGGATATGTTGCACGATTCTCATGCCACCAAAGAAGTGCATCATCAACATCCTCGATGTCAGTCCGCAGGTATCTATCAAGTTCATCGTCCGAGAGAGTATGCTTTGGCTTTGCAAGTGCAGGTAGGCTATCAAAGATATTGCCAGAGTCATTGTCCTGAATCATTTAGTTAGAACAAACAAAAAAAATCACTGAAAAAAATGTACCATTTGATTGTCAGGCATCACAGAAGCTTTGTACTTACAAGCGGTTGGGTATGACCGATAGGACTGGTGGTACTGCTCGCGAACAATGTTTGCAGCAGTTGCGATCCAATCAGTGTCCCATATAGCCTGCTCAAAATAAACCAGTTTGTGCTGTAGGTGGAGAACTGTAAGCACATGAAGACAAATTAATTGAAAAGTGAGTTGACAAGTAAGTGCGCCACATACCCATTGCTATGCGATATACCTCAGATTTGTCAGTATGAGAGTAATACCTGTTGAGTGTCCTTTTAGCTTTCTGACACCCATCGAACTATTTTGAGTCTGGTTTCTGCCTTTGTGTACTGCCGGTGAGAGTATGTCACTTTGCCTTTTCCTTTTCGCTCAAAGGATGATTTAATAGTCCCAGTCTTGAGAATGCTTTGTACAATGATCGTGCGAGCCTTGTCAGCATTCTTTGTTTCTCCAGCAGCTTCTAGTGCGTGTTCCCCCCAACAATTTTTAACATGTTTGCATAAGTTGCCTGTTGACTTTGCATCCCCAGTGTCTAGAAATCGACGAATGCGCTGCTTGCAGCCCTTTGCAGTGCACTTAAACACATGACATCAATGACCATGAACATATTCATATTCAATGTCAGGCTCCAGGTGGAAGAACACATAAATGGGTGAGGTCCAATCTTGTTTGAGACAAGCTGACAATTGATTGAGCAGATATATAATTTTTATTTCGAGAATTTATGCACCGAGCTCGCTGTCCAAGGACTTACCTTCATCAAGGTCCTTGGAATCACTGGCCTCAATGATGGAAGCCCTTAGGCTGGATGTAGGACTTGTAGAGCCATGCATGGCCGATGGAACTTGGGTGCCGATGACAGAAGCTGCAGGGCTAGAAGCAAGGGTTGGGGAGTCCAAGTTGACTTGGTTCTTGGGTTTCTTTTTAAATGGATTTTTTATAGTACTGCCGCTGGCCTTGCACTTGAGCTTGGTAGTGCTCTCTGCAACTGCTTGAGCGGCCTTCTCTGTAATCTTCTTTACACGTTTACCTAACATGATATAGAAGCTTCGAAATCTAATTTTAATTTTGACTTTGATTTTCAAATATCGAGATTGAGTTAAGTCGGCTATACAGTTCCAGTAAGTTGCCAAGGCCAAGGATCAACTACCATATATGGTCATGGGTAGCCCATGGGTAAGGGGTACCCTGGTGATCAACCCCTACCCATACCCCTGTGTACCCCTACCCCTGACCCACAGGGGTTACCCATACCCCCGCAGAAGGACCCCCAATCCTTAGTCATCTTGAATCATCTCTAAGTCTAAGCACTCCTTAGTCTTAGTCTCTATTCTCATAGAACCTCTTAGACTTGTCTTTGAGGCTGAACCCTTGATTGTACTTGGAACTGGTTCCACATACTTTTCCCAGCAGATCGTCTGTGTCTTTTCACTGTCACTGGTGATGCCACCCCAGTTTATAACAAAAGATTAAAGTCTATCTGATGGTTAACTATCCAGTCTTTGACCCCAAACTCTGATCGCTTAGATAAGCAAGATTAGCGTATGCATACACTAAAACGTAATTGTTGACCAGGAAAGTCCTGCAACAAAGAAGACCTAATGGACAGCAAGACAGTGTGTGTAGGAACCAAGAAAGTACACTCACCCCAGATTGAATTGCTCAGATCCCACAATGACAACCACTTCTATGGGAAAAGAATTTGAATTCAAGATAGGATTTCCAACTGCCTTTGATGGAGATCGTGATAACTCTGAGGAGTTCATCTTATCATACAACACGTACCTTGATATCAATGAAAAGCTTTACACCACAGACAAGCAGAAGATCATCTTTATCACATCATTTATGACTGAAAAGAATGCTAAGTCCTGGAAGCAGCAATACCTGTCCCATGCCCAATCCATTGATACTGCTGGACAAAAAGTGGGTTATGGAGATCTCAAAATGTTCATGAAGAGTTTCAAAGAATCATTCAGTCCTGTGGATACTAAAGGAACTGCTATGACCAAACTCAGAGACTTGAAACAAGGAAGCAATGATCTCCATGTAGAGTATGACACCTATGGAGTTAGTATGCGGATCATTGAAGAAGTTTCCATGGACATGCCCCTTACATGCGATGGAACTTCCCCACTCGAACAGCTCCCCAACTACTCCACTATCTCCCTTCCTCCCCCAAAATACAGTAACAAGGCTCAGGAATTTGCCATGAATGAGAAGGAAAAGAAAATGAAGTCCTTTGAAGAATTGGTTCCAGAATATTTGCACGACTTCGCAGATGTCTTTGCTAAAGATGGTGTAAAGATACAACCTAACCTGGGCTGTAGATAAACTACCTCCTAAGTTAGTATGTGTGGTCTTGTGCTCCATCTAGTCTGCTTCACTTGCGAAACAAGAGTGTTCGACCCTAAAGGGGGATGCCTGTTAGTATGGTCAAGTTTGAGTCAAACCAATGTGTGAATGTAGTGTTGTAGTCAGCAGTAAGATGCTGCAGTCAGCGATGATTCTGCCGGAACTAGCATCGTATGTAGCGGTGCTACCGTAGTTGAGTTAAAGTCAGTAACAGTAACGTTGAGCGAGCAGTGGCGAGCGATAATACCAGCAGTAGCGGTGCAAAGAAACAGTAAAGAAGGCCATGGTACTTTCAGCAGTAAAGTAGCGGTGCATGAGAAGTTCAGTCAAAATAGCAATCAAGAGTCCAGCGGTAATGGTGAAAGAGCGAGATCAATCAATTAATGAGTGGTAACAAACTTTAAAGACTAAGTCTACTACTGGGTAAATCCAGAGCTAGACAATAATCCTGACCTATAGTACGTGCAATGGGGTAAAATCAGGTATCGTATTGTGTGGGGTATGCAGTGCTTATATCCTAAATCATATGTACTTGGAATGCTTTAGGCAAGATCAGTAGCGCTCAAGTATAGTAACTGCTGTATGTAAACATAGCGCGAGGAGCTGCAGCACGAGGCAACATGTAATAAGACTTGCCATGGAATCAGTGATAATGAACATAAAACAAACGACACACCAAATGGAGCTATGTGGACGCGGCAAGGACATGGGAGGACATCAGTACGTGGCACGTGGTGCGGCAATTGGTACGGTGTGTGGTAAGCGTGGGATGCCACCAGAAGTGCTAAAGGGGTAAGATGGCCATGGACAAGTGGTAACTCCTATAGATGTGAGACGAGTGTCAAAAGATAGGGTTTTAAGCCTAGCGCCAATATGTTCGTTACAACAGTCTGAATAAACTACCCCCTGAACGCCCTGGTATTGATCATTGGATTGATACCAAACCCAGTGTAACGAACATATTGGCGCTAGGCTTAAAACCCTACCTTTTGACACTTGTCTCACATCTATAGGAGTTACCACTTGTCCATAACCGTCTTACCCCTTTAGCATTACCAGCAGCATCCCATGCTTACCGCACACCGTACTGACTGCCGCACCACATTCCACATACCGATGTCCTCCCATGTCCTTGCCACGTCCACATAGCTCCATTTGGTGCGTCGTTTGTTTTATGTTTGTTATCACTGATTCCACGGCAAGTCTTATTACATGTTGCCTCATGCTGCAGCTCCTCGTGCTATGTTTACATATGGCAGTTACTATACTTGAGCGCTACTGATCTCACCTAGAGCATTCCGAGTACATACAATTTAGGATATAAGCACCGCGTACCCTGCACAATACAGTACCTGATTTTACCCCATTGCACGTACTATAGGTCAGGATTATTGTCTAGCTCTGGATCTACCCAGTAGTAGACTTAGTCTTTAAAGTTCTTTATCACTCGTTAATCAATCACGCTCGTTCTCCATTACCGCTGGACTTTTGATTGCTATTTTGACTGAACTTCTCATGCACCGCTACTTTACCGCTGAAAGTACCGCAGTCTTCTTTACTGTTTCTTTGCACCGCTCGCAACCTTACCGCTACCGCTGATATCATTGCTCGCTCGATGCAACTGTTACTGACTTTATCTCAACCATGGTAGCACCACTACATACAACACTAGTTCTGGTGGCATCACCGCTGACCGCGGCAACTTACCGCTGACTACGACGCTACATTCGCACATTGGTTTGACTTGAACTTGACCATACTAACAGGCATCCCCCTTTAGGGTCGAATGCTCTTGTTTCGCAAGTGAAGCAGACTAGACAGAGCACAAGACTCACATACTAACTTAGGGGGTAGTTTATCTACAGCCCAGGTTAGGTTGTATCATTACACCGGTTTTATCCCTCGCACATCTAAGGTTTACCTGCTATCGGAAAAAGAATGCGCTGCTGTCAAAATGTTTATCAATGAAAATGTTGCAAAAGGTTTTATCTCAGAATCAAAGTCACCCCAAGCTAGTGGCTTCTTCTTTGTGGGAAAGAAGAGTGGAGAACTGCGTCCCTGTCAAGACTATTGCTACATCAATGATTGGGCAGTCAAGAACGCTTATCCACTCCCACTCCCTGTTTCTCTTGTTGCACGACTTCACAATGCACAGTTCTTTACGAAAATGGATATCCAGTCTGGTGATAATAATATTTGCATCCATCCTGACAATCGCTGGAAAGCAGTGTTTACCACGGAATTTGGCCTCTTTAAACCAAACATCATGTTCTTCGGCCTCTGTAATTCCCCAGCAACTTTCCAAGCGTACATGAATCGCACCTTCCAACAAGAAATCAACAAAGGATGGATGGTGATTTACATGGACAATATCCTGATCTTCTCTATGACAATGGCAGAACACCAAGAATATACCAGGCATGTTTTGATGAAAATATGAAAAGAACATTTGTTCCTAAAACCGGAGAAATGCAACTTCGATGCAGAAGAAGTGGAATACCTCGGAATGATAATTCGCCCCGGACAAGTTGCTATGGACAGAGCCCCTTCAGTGACAAACTCCATACTATACGGGTCACCCAACCCACATAATATCCCGTCTTTGACGGGCCAGCGGACCATGGGCCGAGGTTATGTATATCCTCGATGTTGACGGATGGGCCGGGGAGAATATTATTTTTGATGGAGACGGGTGGGCTGGGAGACTTTTATTTTCAGGAGAGATGGGTGGGCCGAGGGAAACATGATTTCTGATGTTGACGGATGGGCCAGGGGGATATCATCACTGACAGAGATGGGTTGGCCCATCTGGGTAGTATGTAGAGTAGGATATTATAGACAGCTGGGCTGAAGAGAGATGCAAGGCAAATATTATTGCATAGACGGGTGGGCCGAGGTAAGAGAATATTACATATATGGGTGGGCCGAGGTGAGAGAATATTACATATATGGGTGGGCCGAGGGTGCAGTAAAATATTTATTGCATAGACGGGTGGGCCGACATGGGGGAATTTTACATAGATGGGTGGGCCGAGGTAAAATATATTACATATACAGGTGGGCCTAGATATGTATCATAAAGACGTACAGCTGATGTAGCCACCAGAGAATCAAACACATAGGATACATGCACCCTATGAGTGCATATACCTACCATCGACCACCAAAATCTAAACCCTGAAGCACGAAAACCTGAATTCACCATGTCTGACATTCATCGATAATTGAGGTGCTGGGTGCCAAGCCCTGAAACCTGGAACTCGAAACTGGAGATTCAAACTAGATATTTCCTGAATTCCGGATACCTGGACACCCAAAACACAACACACAAGGTGAAAGATTTAAAGTCCATGTGTCGAGTCATCTAGTGCCGAGTGCCGGGTGCAGGTGCAGAGTACCGAAACTAGAAACTAGAAACTCGAGATTTGAGACAAAACAGACATCTACCAAAAATGTGTGGATCAAAGTTTTGTTGTTGCCTGACATGTGTCTGAGTCCCGAGGACAGAACCCTGAAATTGTGGACTACCGGATTTCGGGATTCGGGGTTCAGCACTTGAGATTTGAGATTTGAGATGAAAAAGATATCTACCAAAAATGTGTGGATCAAAGTCATTTTATTGCCTAACATTTTTTTCGGTCTCAAGTGCAGAAGCCTGATACCGAACCGCGAACCCCTAAATAGTAGACTACCGGAGTTCGGAGTTCGGCACTTAGAATGTGTGGATCAATAGGTGTCTATTGCCTCACATTGTTCTGAGTCCTGAGTCCCGAGTGCTGGGTGCCAGGGTTCAGGGTTCAGCACTGACAATATGTTGATCAAGATCTTTCACATTATGAGTACCAAGTCCCAAGTCCCAAGTGCCGGGTACCAGAGTTCGGGGTTCGGCACATAAAATATGTGGATTGAGATCTTTCACATTGTTTTGAGTCCTGAATCCCAATCCCCGAGTGCTGGATGCCGGAGTTTGGGGTTCGGCACTCAACATGTGTAAATCAATATCATTGTATTGCCTCACATTGTGCTAACTCCTGGGTGCCGCAGTTTGTGGTTCAGCACTCAACATGTGTAAATCAATATCTTTGTAATGCCTCACATGGTTCTAACTCATGGGTGGCAGGGTTCAGGGTTTGGTGTTAAAATATGTGGATCAATATCTTTCACATTGTTATGAGTACCAAGTCCTGAGTCCCGAGTGCTGGGTGCCGGAGTTCGGGGTTTGGCACATAAAATATGTGGATCGATATCTTTCACATTTTTATGAGTCCTGAATCCTGATCCCCAAGTGCCAGGTGCCAGAGTTTGGGGTTTGGCACTCAACATGTGTACATCAATATCTTTGTATTGCCTCACATTGGTGTAACTCCCAGGTGCCGGAGTTTGGGGTTCGGCACTCAACATGTGTAAATCAATATCTTTGTATTGCCTCACATTGTTCTCACTCCCGGGTGCTGGGGTTCGGGGTTCGGTGGTTAAATATGTGGATTGATATCTTTCACATTGTTATGAGTCCCGAGTCCCGAGTCCCGAGTCCCGATTCCCAACTGCTGGGTGCCAGAGTTCGGGGTTCGGCACTCCACATGTGTAAATCAATATCTTTGTATTGCCTCACATATTTCTAACTCCCAGGTGCCGGGGTTCGGGGTTCGGTGATAGAATATGTGCATCGACATCTTTCACATTGTTATAAGTTCCAAGGTTCAAGTCCCGAGTGCCGGGTGCCAGGGTTCGGGGTTTGGCACTCAACACCTGTGAATCAATATCTCTGTATTGCCTCACATTGTTCCAAGTCCCAGGTACCAAGTCCCGGGTGCCAGGGGTTGGGGTTCGGCACTGAAAATATGTAGATTGATATTTGTCACATGGTGATGAGTCATGAGTCCCAGGTCCTGGGGTTCAGGGTTCAGCACTTGAAATATATGGATTGATATGTTTCACAATGTTACCCGGCACCTGGTACAAGGTGACTCGACAGATAGGTTTCAAATTCTTTACATTGTGTGTTGTGTTTCAGGTGGCTGGATATCCAGAATTTGCGAAACATCCATTGTGAATCTCCATTGTCCAGTTCCGGATTTCTGGACTTGGCATCCAGCACTCAAATTCATTCAAACAATTTATACACATCTATCAACATGCAATTATGTAGCCATTTCAACCTCATCAGCAGAGGGTTCAACCTTCACCTCAATATCCATATCATCAAAATTATATTCTCACACAAGGTTGCCCAGATCATCACTACTCCTGTTCCAAACAACAGTTAGGCAAGCCAAATCTCAAGCTGTCATATACCATACTTCTAATCTCAGATCCGATCATATCCGTCCGGTCCACAGATCCTGTCCGGACCACCCATCCGAATGTACTCACTTCTCGCACCTTAACTCCCTGGTGAACATCTGCGTCTATCTCCTTTCGTCATTTCTCCTACTACC
Source organism: Suillus spraguei (assembly GCA_016800925.1). Lineage (NCBI taxonomy): Eukaryota > Fungi > Basidiomycota > Agaricomycetes > Boletales > Suillaceae > Suillus > Suillus spraguei. The sequence continues at coordinate 1,747 of JABCPU010000317.1, read as the reverse complement.
TGTTACAATCGTACGTGCCCCTATTCATTCTCTTATCCTCATTTACCTTGTATATTACGTAACATGACTCTGACTCATATGCTCAACGCATCTGTACTATAGTTGCCTTCCTTCTTGGATACGCACTTACATTCTCACGTCTCTCTTGGTCTGTGCGCACATATTGGCCTATTTAAGCACAGTGTACTTGTAGTAGATTCCCTACTTTAATCTTACTGGGTTTTACCTGGAATCTCCTTCGCTTAGGTCTCCAACCTAAGTCGTCTTGAATCGTCTCTAAGTCTAAGCACTCCTTAGCCTTAGTCTTTATTCTTGCAGATACCTCTTAGACTAGTCTTTGAGGCTGAACCCTTGACGCATTCCTTGTACTTTCACCTTGTCTTCTTTTAGACATTGTAAGAACTCCCAGCAGACCGTCTGTGTCTTTTCACTGTTGCTGGTGACGCCACCCCAGTTCGTAACAAAAGATTAAAGTCCATTTTGATCGTCAACTATCCAGTCTTCGACCCTGAACCCTGATTGCCTAGATCAGCAGACTAGCGTACGCGTACGCTGAGCAGATTGTCAAGAGGAAGCCCCCTGACAGAAGAAAAGCCCTGACGGACAGCAAGACAGCGCGTGTAGGCACCAAGAAAGTGTAACTCATCAGAAGAATCATCAACCATGTCGTCGACCAAAGAATTCGAATACAAGATTGGTCAACCGATTGGTTTTGATGGAGATCGTGATAACTCTCGCGAGTTTATCCAGTCGTGCAATTTGCACTTTGACATCAATGAAAAGCTTTACACCACCGACAAACAGAAGATCATCTACATAACATCCTTTATGACCGAAAGGAATGCCAAGTCTTGGAAGGAACAATTCCTTGAACACGCCCAATCTACCGACACTTCGGGACAAAAAGTTGGTTATGGGACGATGGCAGATTTTATGAAGAGCTTCAAGGAAGCATTTGAACCAGTGGATACCAAAGGAACCGCTCTCACCAGACTCCGAGATCTCAAACAAGGAACTGGAGATCTCCATACCTATGTCGCTGACTTTGAGGCACTTGCAGCCAAGGCTCAGATCACCGACAACGCAACAAAAATCCAGTTCTTCCAAGACGGTCTTAATTGGGGTATCCTTACAAAGCTTTTCAATACAGGAGATGTCTCTGAAATATTCCGAGACGTTGTGCTGCAATGCATTGCTATTGACAACGCCCATCATCGGCTTAACGCCATGAGGACACGTCATACTCCACAACAGAAGAAGAAGAACTACGGGAACGCACGGTATATTCCGAACCGTGATTCCAACGCAATGGTCGTAGATCGAATCTCTGATATGGAGAGATCCGAATGCATGAAGAAAGGGCAATGCTTCGGATGCAGAAAGACAGGACACCGCATCCATAACTGTCCTGAAAGAAAGAAAAAGACCCCACTCCGACAAACCGAAGTCAAAGGGGAAGAAGAAGATGAAGAAACTGTGAGATGGATTGTTGAGGATTTTTGACTTGGAGAAACAAAGACTCGACGTATGTTTCTCCCAATGTATTACTAAGACTTGTACGTGCTGTAGGTGAAAGAAAAGAACTTCGTGTCCCTATCACCCTCCACTCGCGTACTCGCTTGAAATCCATCGACACCACTGCTGTTATCGATTCAGGAGCAGCGGAACATTCATCTCAGAGGAGTTTGTGAAACTCCATCAAATCACACGACGAAAACTCAAAGAACCATTTCGAGTTACAACGGCA